>JAODAL010042727.1:0-34520 GCA_025379985.1 Phyllomedusa bahiana
ATTGTTTAGCATCTCCTGTATGGTATGTAATTACATAATGTTTCAGTACATAACAAAGAGTTCATAGCACTCAATTATGCATAAAGGTGACGGTATTAAGCAAAAAATCCACACATCAAAATGTTTGCAAAATATACGTGTAGAATATTGGTACAATGTTTTGAAATGTTTTGAAACTCATATAGTAATTTATATGTGCCTTCAAACTGTGCTCCCCAAACTGCAACTTCTCCCGCATAAAACAAGCGGCATAACTAAAAAAATTAAACAGTTATTACTACTGAAATAAAGGCAAAAAATGTTGCTGGTCATTAAAGGAGTTGTCTCCCTTCAGAGTTTCAGAGAATGCATGAATGAAATACTCCTGCCACTTCCTGGTTCAGACTGACTAATTTGCATAAGCTCCATGCTTGTACAGCTCTGTGCTCAGTTGTGCTTTCAGTTGCTAATTAGATCAGATTAGCTTCTCAAACTACTAACAGGACTTCTTATCTGATCCCCAAAACAAAAGCCCTAATTACAGTTCTGTTTATTTTACATAAATCAAGCTTTTTACTGCTGAGCACCACAGGACACTGCCTCTACCTGTTTTGTTTGACATCACTCACTGTTATCTCATTGAACAAACAGCAGGAGAGAATTGTTTACAGGTTCGTTTACTGAGGGAACTGAAATAGGGAGGTCATAAATTCATTTGTATCTCCTTAGGAAAACAGAGAACAAAGCAATATATTTGGGAAAATGTCTTTATTTTGTGTTCCCTACAATTTGGGAAAGCTATTCTTGTAGCGAAAACAACCCTTTAAAGCTTTTTCAGACCTGGTGTTTAAGGGGCTAAAGATACTTATGTTGCAATAAAATAGAAGAACTCGTACTCACCTAACCACTCACTGCTGTTCCAGGGATGATGCTGCTGGCAGTCACCCCCATTCACCCTAATTTATTTCCATTTGACAGTGGTCGGCTTATGAGCACTGCAGTCACTAATTTGCTAAAGCAGTGACATGCCATTGCTTGACGTCAGTAATGTTCACTTCTGTTCACTTTACAAGCCAACGGCCATCAGCTGGTAGTAAACAGATGAAATGGCAGCATCATCAGTGGAACGGCGCAGAGTGTTAAGGTATAAGATTTTTCTATTTTATATCTATATAAGCTATATCTTAAATGTATTGCGGGCGGAAGGCTATGCTTCAGCAGGAACTGAAAAGCTGGTCAGAGTTGATGTAACGATGGATGGAGCTAAATACAGTGCAATCTTGGAGGAAAACCTATTAAAGGCTACAAAAAACTTGAGAGTGGGGCATAGGTTCACCTTCCATCAGGACAACGACACTAAGCATACAGCCAAAGCTACAAGGGAATGGTTCAAATGAAAGCATATTCATGTTTTAAAATAGCCCAGTCAAAGTCCAGACCTAAATCCCATTGAGAATCTATGGCAGGACTTGATTATTGCTGCTTAAATATTCGCCAGCCAGTCTGACTGAGCTATTGCAAAGAGGAATGTGCAAAAATTCTAGCCTCTAGATGTGCAAAGCTGGTAGAGAGACATACACCAACAGCCTGCAGCTGTCTTAGCAGCTGGAGATGGTCCTACAAAATATTGACTCAATACATATGTACATTTTTTAGTTTTTAATTTGCAAAAACTTGGAAAAGCAAATATTATTTTTTTTAAAACTTCATAATTACTTGCCACTGTATCACCACCATAAAGTGACTGAATAATACCACTATACTGTTAGTGAATATAAAACATTTTCACTAAAAAAATTTTCCCCAAATTATAATATAGTGGTAGGTCCCTGTGTTACGGGTTTGCAACAAAAAAGAATGCATTAAATTCCGGGAAAAAGTGATTTAAGGTTTAATTTCCCCTTTTTCTCCACGGTCCGCCCAGACAATTTCTCCTATCATGCCCGTCCCTGCAAATTTTTAAAAACTCAAACATCTGAGACTCCTTACTTTTCTATCATCTTCCCACCTGTGCCCCCTTTTGGTAGTTTGGTGGGCAGGGACCTGGAAGCTAGGTATATGGGCCCCCCTCAGTAGGTAGATATGTATATAGCCTCCCACTAGATAGGTACATAGGGCCCCTCAGAGGTAGGATAGGGGGACCTTCATTAGATAGATATATAGGGTTTCCAGTAGATAAGTAGGTATATAGGTCCCCTATTAGGTAATAAGGAATATAGGCCTCTTCAGTAGGTAGGTAGGTATATGGGTTCCCCCATAGGTGGGTAAGTAAGCCCCCCTCCACGGTATGCAATAGGGTTCCCCCCAAAAGTAGTGGATGGGGCCCCCATAGAGTATAAATATATGGGCCCCCAGAAAGAGGAAATTTATAAAGCCTCTCTACACCATAAAGGAAGGTATTTAGCCTTCCTAGTAGGTAGGTATATAGCCCCCCTCCAGTAGGTAGCTTGGTATATTGGGGTCCCTAGTAGGTGGGTGTCAGGAAAAAGCCCGCCCTGCCGGCCCACTCAAGGATCGATGGCCTGACTTGGGGTGTATCAGCCAGTTACTGTTCCACCATTAACCCCTGGCCACACAGGCACAGGGAGACCCAGTGAGGACAAGAGAACCCATTCCTCGCCAACGACCCTGAACACGAAGGATTTTTTTTTCCAACTATTTAAACAAAAATCTCCAGTCTAATAAACTGCCCCCAGTTTCTTTGAAATTTTTAAAACCGGTCCGTTACCGACTTTTTAACAAGGCCCGAACCACCTTGGGGGACTATATATTAAGATGAGCATTGGGCTGTGAGGCTGATGATCAAAACAGATTTTAAATCAGATTAAAATTTTAGAAATTTTTGCCCTTGGGGGGCACACTAGACAATATATACAAAATAAATAATATACAGATAAGATCAAGGTCAAAATAAGTATGGTTAAGACAAAGGCAGTAAAATTGTCCAGTTTCCTGTGGTTGGCTTTGGGTTTTAGGCCCACTGGAGGAATGTGGCCTGGGCTTTTTTTGGGAAAACTTTTCTGGGAAAACCGGTACCCCACCCAAATCAAGACTGGGCCACCTGGGGGCCCCCTTTAAACTGTGAGGGCCCCCCCGTGGCAGCCCCCCTCCCCACACCCCCTGGGCGGTCCCCCAAAAACTCCCCCACCTGGCCATGCAATTTGACTTGAAAATCAAAAATGGCATACCTCGGCCAGGCATTGGCACAGAACGGAAACCAGCGGGCGCATCAGAACGTGCTAGTAGACCTATAGCTATTGCCCTGATGTCAGGCACCCTATCCTATGGCTACCTAAGTCCAGTTCTCGATTTCTCAGTCTTGGCATCGTTGCGAAAGTTGGGAGTGGTGGCTATGTGCGGGCAGTTCTCCTAGAGGCGGGCAGGGCGGGCGGACCGCCCGGGGCGCAGAAGAGGCTCCGCTCACCTGAGGGGGGCTCCGCGCCCGCCTCCACCCTGCATCCCAGAGGAGCGCCCCTGACTCGTCTCAGCAGCTGCGAGTATATGGGGCAGGAGGAGGGACAGATCGTTCCCGTCCCTAGACTCTCTCCCCTGTATCAGCGTCCGAGGGGGGTGTGGCTTTCACCGCGTCCCTGTGGACGATGCGTCCCTCGGCGGCAGAGTCAGCTCTGCCGCCGAGGAGAGCCCTGGGAGCTGCGTGCAGTGTAAGCGGTGTTTGATTGTTGTGATGACGTCAGCGCTGCTTCTTTATACGCTCAGCAGATTCGGGCAGGACGCAGGGACGAGTGGTCTGGTGAGGAGAATTTTTGTTTGATGTTATTAATTACAGGGGGACGGTAGGACAACCCTGGCTACAACGGGGTGGTATCACTGGCTACAGGAATGAGAGGGCTTCACTGGCTATATAGGGGGCATCTGTGGGCTATTCGAGGGGCAATCACTGGCTACAGGGGGCATCACTGGCTACAAGGGGGGCTACATCACTGGCTTACTAGGGGCATCATTGGCAGCTACAAGGGGTGCATCACTGGGCTACATGGGGGGGTAATCACTGGTACAGGGGCCTCAATGTTATAAGAGGGGCATCACTGGCTACAGGGGGGGCATCTCTTGGCTCAAGGGGGGCATCTACTGGCTCACAGGGTGGGGCATCACTGGCTACAATGGGGGTCGCGTGTCAGCTGGTACAGGGGGCGTGGCATCTACGGCTACAGGGGCATACTGGCTTATAGAGTGGGTATCACTGGCTACAGGGGGCTGTGTGTGTTACAGGGGCATCACGGGCTTATTAAGAGGGGCTATCATTGGCTACAGGGGGCATCCATGGCCTACAAGGGAGGGCGATCTCTGGCTACAGGGGCGATCACTGGCTATTAGAGTGGCATCACTGGCTACAGGGTGGCATCACTGGCTACAAGGGGGCATCACTGGCTAACAAGGGGGCGGCATCATGGCTAAAGGGGGCCTCACTTTGGATACAAGGGGGCTATCACACTGGGCTAAATTGGGGGTTCATCACTGGCTTCAGGGGCATCGAATGTCTAAGGGGTGCGATCATGGTTATAAGAGGTGCATCATGGCTACAAGGGTGGCATCACTTGGTCTCAGAGGGGGGCCTCTGAATGGTACATGGGGGCCATCACTAGTTAAGTAATAAGAGGGGAATCAATGGCTAAAGGGGGCGCATTCTTACTGGCTACAAGGGGGGGCTTATCTGGCTACAGGGGTGCATCTTGCTGGTACAGGGGGGCATCACTGGCTATAAGAGGGGCATCACTGGCTACAGGGGGCATCACCTGTGCTTCAAGGGGGGCATTACATGGCTACAGGGGGCGTCATTCACTGGCTACTAGGGGGGCACTTCACTGGCTACAGGGGGGCTCACTGTGCTACAATGGGTGGTCATCAATGGCTCCGGGCTGGCTATTTGTACTGGTCTACGGGGGTCATCACTGGTCATAATGAGGGGCTATCCACTGGCTTGGGTGGCATTCACTGGCTTATAAGAGGGGGATCTTGGCTACAGGGGGCATCACTGGCTACAAGGGGGGGCATCACTGGCTACAGGGGGCATCACTGGCTATTAGAGGGGCCTCACTGGCTTACAGGTGCTCACTGGCTACAAGGCGGGTCGATCATGGCTATAGGGGGCATCAATGGGTACAAGGGGCATATCACTGGATACAATGGGGGTCATCCACTGGCTAACAGGGGCATCAGGTCTTCAGGGTGGATCACTGGTTATAAGAGGTGCGATTCTCTGGGTACGGGGGCATTCATGGCTCAAGGGGGGTCATCACTGGCTACAGGGGCTCACTAGCTATAAGAGGGGCATGTGTGTGTGGCTACAGTGGATCTATGGCTACAAGGGGGGGCTTATCACTGGCTTACAGTGGGGCAGATACCTGGCTACAGGGGGGCATCACTGGCTATAAGTAGGGCATCACTGGCATACAGGGGGCATCACTGGATACAAGGGGGCCATCACTGCTACTGTAGGGGGCAACCACTGGATAGCAATGGGGGTGAATCACTGGCTACAATTGGGGGTCATCACTGGATACAGGGGGCAATCACTGGCTATCAGGTGTGCATCACTTGGCTATAGAGGGGCTCACTGGCTAATGGGGAGGGCATCACTAGGGCTACATGGGGTGCGATCACTGGCTACCGGGGGCGATCACTGCTATAAGAGGGGTCAGCATCACGGTTACAGGGGGCATTTATGACTGGCTACAAGGGGGGTTCATTCACTGGCTTACAGTGGAATCTACTGGCTACAATGTGGGGTGGCATCACTGGCTACAAGGTGTGTGGCATCACTGGCTACAATTGGAGTCATCACTGGATACAGGGGGGATCACTGGCTACAGGGGGCATAATGGCTAATAATGAGGGGAATCACTGGCTTACATGGGGGCATCCACTGGGTACAAGGGGGGGCATACTGGATACAATGGGTGGTCATCACTGGCTACAGGGTGGCCAGCATGGCTACAGGGTGGCATCACTGGTTATAAGAGGGGCATCACTGGGCTACGGGGCATCCACTGGACTATAAGAGGGGTCATCACTGGCTACAGGGTGGCATCCACGGCTATGAAGTGGGGCCGATCACTGGCTACAGGGGGCATCAGCTGGCTACAAGGGGGGCATCACTGGTTATAAGAGGGGCATCACTGGCCACTGGCTATAAAGGGGGGCATCACTGGCTACAGGGGCTGTTTTCGTATCAAATGGCTATAAGAGGGGCATCACTGGCTACAGGGGGCATCATGGCTACAAGGGGGGCATCACTGGCTACAGAGGGCATTAACTGGCTACAAGGGGGGGCATCATGGTACAATGGGGTTCATCACTGGGCTACAGGAGTGGCATCACTGGATACAGGTGCATCATGGTTATAAGAGGGTCATCTCACTGGGTACTGGGTGGCATCAATGGCCTGATAAGGAGGGGCATCATTGGCTACAGGGGCTATGTGTTACTGGACTTCAAGTGGGGGCATCACTGGCCTACAGGGAGCATCATACTGTGCTTCTGGGGGGGTGGCTGTCACTGGATATAGAGGTGGCATCACTGGCTACAAGGGGGCATCGATGTGGCTATAATGGGAGTCATCTGGCTACACGGGGGAATCACTCGGCTACAGGGGGCTATATATGGCTTACTGGGGGCATCATACTGGTACAGGGGCATCACTGGCTATATATGAGGGGCATTCAGGGAATTTACATGGGGGCATCACTGGCTCAACAAAAGGGGGGGGGGCAGCGAAATTGGCAACAATTGGGTGTGGTGCATCATGGCTACAGGGTGGCATCATGGTTATAAGAGGGGCATGCTTTAGGTACAGGGGCATCACGTGGCGATAAGTGGGGACAGCAGGGCTACAGGGGATCAGGGGCCTATATAGAGGGGCTGCAACGGGCGAATGGGGGGAACAACTAGCGTAGTAAGAGGGCATCTCTGGCTTACGGGGACTGGCGACGGGCCGTATAGGGGGGGGGATGGGGGGGGGGGGGGGGGGTGGGGGGGATGTGGGGGGGTCTGGAGTGCAGGGGGGGGGGTGGGGGGGGGGGGGGTGGGGGGGTTGGGGGGGGAGGGGGGGGGGGGTGGGGGGTAAGTGAGGGGGGAGATGGGGGCGGGAGAGTTTTGTGGTGTCGTTAGTGGATTATGTGGGTTAGTTGTTATTTGAGTTGTGTTTTTTTTTATTCTTTTTTTTTTTGTTTTTTTTTTATGTTTTTTCTTTATTATTTTTATTTTTTTTGTATCACTGGCTTACAGGGGCATCTATGGTGCAGTGGGGGCAATGATAGATGAGGTGTAATACAGAGGGGCATCACTGGCTACAGGGGCTATGGGCGACGATCACTGGCTAAACAGGGGGGCTTATCACTGGATACAGGGTGGCAACACTGGCTACAATGGGGGTGGTGTGGGGATTCACTGGCTACAATGGGGGTCATCCACTGGGCTTCACAGGGGTCATCACTGGACTACAGGGGCATCAATGGCTATAAGAGGATAGGGGCTTTCATGGTCTACATGGGGTGGCATCACTTGGCTACATGGTGGGCATCACTGGTCGTCAGAGGGGCATCACTAGTATAAGAGGGGCATCAATGGTTACAGGGGGCTTTGTTTGTGTGTGTACAAGGGGCATCACTGGCTACAGGGGCATCTACTGGCTACAAGGGGGGCATCATGGCTACAAGTGGCGGGCATCACTGGTGCTACAATGGGAGTCGATCATTGGCTACAGGGGGCTTCACTGGCTACAGGGGGCATAACTGGCTAATAAGAGGGGCATCAACTGGCTACAGGGGGCTATCACTGGCTTACAAGGGGGTAGGCATCACTGGATACAATGGGGGTCATCTGATGGCTACAGGTGGGGTCCATCACTGGCTGTACAGGGTGTGCATCATGGTTATAAGAAGGGGGCATCACTGGCTACCGGGGGCATCACTGGCTATAAGAGGGGCAGCACTGGCTACAGGGGGCATCACCTCGCGCTATTAGAGGGGCATCACGGGCTCTGAGTCAGGGGGGTCAGCAGGCTACAAGGGGGGGCATCATCTGGTTATAAGAGGGTGCATCAGTGCTTACAGAGTTGGCATCAGACTGGCTACACGGGGGGCGTCACTGGCTACAGGGGGGCATCCACTGGCTATAAGAGGGGCATATCCACTGGCTACAGGGGCATCACTGGCTACAAGGGGGGACATCACTGGCTACAGAGTTGGCTATACTGGCTACAAAGGGGGTTGGCATCACTGGCTACAAGGGGGGTGTCATCACTGGCTACAGGGGGCATCACTGGCTCAGTGGGCATACACTGATCAATGTTTTATTTAAGGAGGGGCATCACGGGCTACTAGGGGCATCACTGGCTTATAAGAGGGGCCAGCTTATTGTGCTACAGGGTGGCATATACTGGCTTCAATGGTAGGGGGCATCATTGGCTACAGTGAGCATTACTGGATACAGGTGGGGGTGGCGATCCACTGGCTATAAGGGGGTCTGATCACTGGGCTAAAAGGGGAGGGCGATTCACTGGCTATAATGGATTTCGTCATCACTGGCTACAGGGTGGATTCACTGGCTACAGGGGTGCAATCACTGCTTACAGGGGGCAATCTACTGGCTACAGTGGGGCGATCACTGGCTATAGTGGAGGCATCACTCGGCTACAGGGGGCATCACTGGCTACTAATGGTGGGGGGCATCAATGGCTACAATGGGGGTCATCACTGGTATGGGGGCATCATCGGTATAAGAGGGCGATCTACTGGCTACAACGGGGGCATCACTGGCTATAAGAGGGGCATCACTGGCTACAGGGGCATCACTGGTCTAGAGGGGCTTTAGTATAACTGGCTACAGGGGCATCACTGGATCATGAGGGGGCATTACTGGCTTCAGGGGCCATCACTGGGCTATATGAGGGGTATTTCATGGGCTTACAGGGGGCATTTACGGGCTACAAGGGGGAATCACTGGCTAAAGGGGCATAACTGGCTATACGAGGGGCATCACTGGCTACCGGGGGCATCCCACTGGCTACTCAAGGGGGTGATCATCTGGACTACAGAGGGCATCAGCTGGACTACAGGGGGAATCAATGTATACATTATGGGGTCATATCTGGTACAGGGGGCATCGCCTGGATACATGGGGCAATCACTGGTTATAAGGGGGGCATCACTGGCTACAGGGGGTTCATCACTGGCTACAAGCGGGGCATCACTGCCTTCAGCGGGCATCACTGGCTATTAAGAGGGCATCACTGGCGACAGGGGCATGTCGACTGGCTACAAGGGGGGCATCACTGGCTTACAGGGGGTTCTATGGCTACAGGGGGGGCATATGCTATAGAGGACATCACTCGGCTACAGGGGCGCATCAGTCTGGCTACAAGGGGGGGGCATCCAATGGCTAAATGGGAGTCATCACTGGCTACAGGGGAATCACTGGCTTGACTAGGGGGCATCACTGCGCTAACATGGGGGCATATCTACTCGGCTACAGGGGGATCACTGGTCTATATAGAGGGGCATCACTGGCTACAGGGGGCATCTACTGGCTACAAGGGGGTGGCATCACGGGCTACAATGGTGGGTCATCACTGGCTAAGGGGGCATCATGGCTATTGGGGCATCTATGGTTTATAAGTGGGTCATCATGGCTACAGGGGCAGTTCACTGGCTGTATTAAGTATGGTTGGCATCATGTCTTACAGGGGCGGCATTCACTGTCGGACATGGGGAGCATCACTGCTACAGGGGGCATCACTGGCTAGAAGAGGGGCATCATTGGCGATAAGGGGGCATCACTGGCTACAAGGGACCGGGGGCATCTCTGGCACAATGGGGGTCATCACTGGCTAAAGGGGGAATCACTGGCTATAAGGAGTGGGCATACACGTGGATACGGGGGGGCATCACTGGCTACAAGGAGGGCTTCATGGATACAGGGGGCATCATCTGGCTATAGTAGGGGCATCACTGGCTAGACAGGTGGGCATCAACGGCAAAAGGGGGGCTTCACTGGCTACAAGGGGGTGGCATACACGTGGACTGGGGGGCATCACTGGCTATAAATTGGGGCATCACTGGGCTACAGGGGGCATACTGGCTACAAGGGGGGGCTTTCACTAGGTCTACAGGGGGGCATCACGGGCTACAAGGGGGGCATCATGGCGTACAATGGGGGTCATCATGGGCTACAGGGGGCATCACGTATACAGGGGCGCATCACGGTATATAAGAGGGGCATCACTGGCTACAGGGGCATCACTGACTACAAGGGGGGCATCACTGCCTACAGGGGGCCTCACTGGCTATAAAAGGGGCATGCATGCTACAGGGGGATCACGGCTAACCTAGGGGGGGATCACTGGCTACTGGGGCATCACTGGCTATAAGTGTGGTGCATCACTGGGCTACAGGGGGCATTCCATGGCGTACCAGGGGCAGTCACTGGCTATAAAAGGGGCGATCACTGTCTTACAGGGGCATCACTGGCTACAAGGGGGGCATTCACTGGCTACAGGGGCATCAGGGCGTACAAGGGGGTGCATCACTGGCTACATATGGGGGTCATCACGCTACATGGGGGGCATCTCACTGTCTACAGGGGGCATCCATGGTTATAAGAGGGGTCATCACTGGCTACGCAGGGGGCAATCACTGTTATAAAGGGGGAATCACTGGCTACAGGGGCATCGACTAGCTATGTAGAGGGGCATCCAAGGGCTCAGGGGGCATTACTGGCTAGCAATGGGGGCATCACTGCTTACAGGGGGCATCTACTGGCTTCAGGGGGGGCATCACTGGCTTTAAGAGCGGGCATCACTGGCTAAGGGTGCTGATCACTGGCTACAAGGGGGGAATCACTGGCTACAGGGGGATCACTGGCTACAAGGGGGGGGGCATCACTGGGCTACATGGGGTGTGTGTAACTGGCTACCAGGGGGCATCACTGGCTATAAGAGGGGCATCACTGGTTACAGGGGGCATCACTGGCTATAAGAAGGCATCACAGGCTACAGGGGGCATCACTGGCCAAAGGGGGGCATCACTGGCTACAATGGGGAGAATCACTGGCTACAGGGGGCATCGCACTGGCTACAGGTGGCTATCACTGGCTACACGGTGGGGCTGCCATCACTGGTCTACAGGGTGGCATCACTGGCTATAAGAGGGGCATCACATGAGACAAGGGGGGCATCACTGGCTATAATATGGGATTGTAATCACTGGCTATTGGGGGAATCACTGGCTACAGGGGGCATCACTTGGGGGGGGCTTATATAGGGGCATCACTGGCTACATGGGGCATCAGGCTACAAGGGGGGGCGCATCATCTGGTACAATGGGGGGTCATCACTGGCTACAGGGGGCATACTGAGTTATAAGAGAGGGCCTCACTGGTACAGTGGTCATCACTGGCTCTAAGATGGTCCATGTCACCCATTTTCCCACCATTTAAACACTATTTTCCACCATTCCAACTTTTCTCTATCACTTGCTTGTAATTGATGGCACTCACACTCCTCCCTACCAGTTGGCATCACTGGTCGGCTGGTAAGCGGGGCAAACACTCTACCGTTGGCATCACTGGAAATATAGAGAGGAGAGATACTACGACAATGGATCCCATCGCCGGCCGGTCCCACTCCCCTACTCCCCCGCGCCCTCCATGTTTGGTCTAGTCAATGTCTAACAGGGGGATCACTTGTTATAAGGTTATTAGTGAGATGAGTGTAGAGTCAGGGGGTGGGCATGTGGACTGTGTGTGTGTGTGCAATTTTGGTCATCACAGGCTACAAGGGGCATCACATGTTCTACAGGGGGATCTACTGGCTACAGGGGGCCCACTGTGCTATAACAGGGGGCATCACTGGATACAGGGGGCACTCACTGGCTATAACGCTGCGCGGCATCTACTGGCTACAGATGGGGGACTCACTGGCTCAGAGGGGCATCAACTGGCTATAGAGAGGCGAGCACATCTACGGTTACAGGGCTCACTGGGCTACAAGGGGGGCTATCACTGGCCTACAGTGGCATCACTGCTACAAGGGGTTCGCATTCTCTGGCAAACCAAATGCGGGTCATCACATGGCTACAGGGGCATCAATGGTTATAAGAGGGGCATCATGGCTACAGGGCGGCATCACTGGCTAGCAAGGGGGGGCATCTAGGCTACAGGGGGCATCACTGGGTACAGGGGGCATCACTGGCTTATATGGAGGGATGTCACTGGCTTACTGTGGGGCATTCTATGGCTCAAGTGGGGCATTCCGCTGGCTACAGGGGATGTGTACTTGGCTACAGGGGAGGCATCTACTTTGCTTATAAGAGGGCATCACTGGCTACAGGGGCATAGTGGCCTCACAGGGTGCCAGATCACTGGCTACAATGGGTGGTGATCATGGCTACAGGGTTGGAGATAAACTGGCTACAGGGGGCATCACTGGCTAAGGGTGGCTATTACTGGCTACAGGTGGGCACTTAGTGGTTATAAGAGGGGCATCACTGGCTAAGGGGGCATCACTGGCTACAAGGGGGGCATCACTGGCTACAATGGGGGTCATCGCTGGCTCAGGGGGCGCCCAACTTTCCCCTACAGAGGGCTATCACTGGTATAAGAGGGGCATCAATGGCTACACGGGGGGCATCATTGGCGTACAGGGTGGGCATCTACTGGCGACATGTGGATCTACTGGCTACAGGGGCATCACTGGCTATAAGTAGGGCATCACTGGCTACAGGGGGGCATCAATGGCTACAGGGGGCATCACTGGTACCATGGTGGGCATCTCTGGCTACAGGGCGGCATCACTGGTACAGGGGGCATCAATGGTATAAGAGGGCGCGATCACTGGTGACAGGGTGGCAATCACTGGCTACATGGGGCATCATGGCATGAGGGGCATCAACTGGTACAGGGGGATCTACTGGGCTACATGAGGGGAATCACTGGCTACAGGGGGACATCAAGGCTACAAGGGGGCATCAATGGTACAGGGGGACATCTACTGGCTACAGGGGGCATCACTGGCTATTAAGAGGTGCTTCAACTGGCGTACAGGGGGCATCACTGTCTACAGGATGGTCATCACTGGCTACAGGGGTCGGGACTATCTACTGGCTAGAATGGTGGTTATCAATGGAGCTACAGGTGGTTGTGTCCTGGTCTATAAGAGGGGCTTCTCTGGTGCTACAGGGGGCATATACTGGTACAGGGGCGATCATGGCTACATGGGCTCTAGACAACCTTGGGCTGCAGGGGGCATCTACTGGGATACAGGGGGCATCTACTGGCTACAATGGGGGACAGTCTACTAGTACATAGGGGGACATCTACTGGTACAAGGGGACATCACTGGCTACAGGGGGGCATTACTGGCTACAGGGGGCAGCAACTGGCTATAGCGTGGCTACGACTGGCTATATGGGGGTATATTAGATGGCTACCAGTATGAGGTGCTATAGATGGGGAGTTGTATAGAGATAGGAAGTGGTAGAGAACTGATGATAAATTGAGGAGTCTTAAGATATCTCCGTCTTGTAAATTTACAGGGATGAGTCGGGAGTAGTCGTCATGGAGTCTGGAAACAGATGGAGAAGAAGAGAAGAGAAGAGAAAACTCATTCAGAGACGTCTGCCTGTGAGTCACTAGATTTGACTTTACTGTAATCATGTATATGTCTGCAGAGCCTGTGATACAGGGGTAGCCATCATTGTTTGGTCACTGTATGGCGTTAATATTAGTTGTAGTAATATGGTTTATACTCAGTAGATGGTCAGTTTGTATTATTTAGTCACTATGGCTGGTGGATATGTGTTTAGTCATGGTGTGGTGGTATTATTCGGTCACTGTGTGTTGGGGATATTTGGGGTTCTAGTGGTCTTGTGATTCTGGGTTGGTGTAGCGTGTTATTTGGTAACTGTATGACTATTTTTAGTATATGTTTTTATATGTTAGCACATTGTGGTAAAGCTTTTGTATATTTTGGCTTTTGGTTGTATGGGTGATGCACCTTTGGTGCCATAGTACGGAGGAGGTGGGGGCGGATTTTCTTCACCTCGCCCTGATTGAAATTTAGCCTAGGAACGGCCCTGGCTATGTGTAAGGGGAGTTCCATATTTTAAGATATGAAACCACCATAGACCAGTTATGAACGGATCGCCTATAAATCTTTATGAAATATCGAGGCCGCTGCAGCTAGAAACCTTTAGTTCAAGTCTTTGAAGCTGGGGGTTTGAGAGAGCTCATGTCTTGGTGCTAATTAATGGAGATGAGGCTACTTTTGATGTGGTGGTCTCCCCTGCTGAGCGAGCTTCCTATAGAGCCCCCAGTAAGTAGTTAAAGGGGTTAAAAAACAAGCAGCTTTGCAATATATGTTCATTACAAATGTCCTACTGATTTTTTGTTATCCCCTGGTAGAGGAGTGCTCAGCTCCTCAGATCACTATAGCCTCCGACCTATTGATTTTTTTTATCACTGGCTGCTGGTGCTGGTGGACATCAGCAGAGCTTTCTCAATGCAGGTCGGAGGGGGGGGGGGGGGGGGGGGGGGGGCACGAGCCCACTCTCCTGCACAGTTAATGAGGCATTTGTGATGCTCTGTAGGGGAGGGAGGGAATGGTCTTCTACTCCAGGCTTATTACTCCAGGCAGCTGTATTAGCATACAAAGCTCACAGAATTCTTGCACAGGCACGCTGATTTAGCAGTAGCAGCAGATCTAGGGCAGCACACACAGGATAAAACCACTGGCACAGCAAACCCCCTCACTGTTACCCTGCTGTATAGAAAGTTACTCCTGCAGTCGGAGGTGGAGAGTGTGTCTGTGTGCTGTCTGCTATAGGATTTTCATGATCTCAAGGATGGGACTAGTAAGGTTTATTACATCTTTCATCCCACTGTAGTTAGTGGATGAGGTACAACTTTCAGCTGGAGGCCATAGAGTCAGTAAACTCTATGTAGTTATGAATAGAACAAATCCAATTGCTAAGTCTGAATGACTGAGAGTTAGAATCAGGAGCGAGCACCGGGTGTATGACGTTGGTTGGCAGGGAGGGTGGAAGGGGGAGGAAAGAAGAGACAGACAAGAAGCACGCCATTAAATTAAAAAATCCTATGGTGCCAGACACACTGAGGTAGGCTGAAAACCTATAGTGAGACAAACCCTTTAAGTATATAGGGCCCATAAGTAGCTAGGTATGTAGGGCCTCCAGTAGGTAGTTAGATATATAGAGGCTCACCAGTAGGAAGGTTGCTATATAGGGTCCCCAGTAGGTAGGTAGCTTTATAGGGCCCCCCCAGTAAGTAGGGAGCTGTATAGGTAGATAGGTAGCTATTTATGACACATGTGGGGTATGGGACATCACCCAACTTTCCTGGATGCTTGATAGACTATCCAGTATCTACAAAAGTTGGGTGATGTTCCATTAGCAACAAGTGGCACCCAGCTTTTCTATGACAGAATAAACTTGGTTCCAACGATGAGGAATGGGGCATCACCCAGCTCTCCTGGATGCTGTGGAACTTCCCAGCCTATGACTTATTTTCCATAAACATAAACAAACCTTTAAAAAAATTTCACAAATTCAACTTTTAACACATCAAAATTATAAACAAAACAAATACCCCATTAACCCCATTCATTATTAATCTTCTATAAAAAAATCAAAACATACCCCACCACCCACCATATAACCTAATTAAAAAACAAACCAACCTATAACCCCCCATTCTTAAGTCCTCCAACCAATAAATATTTACAATTACACATCCTCGCATCGCACGCTCTAAAATTACCCCCCTTCAGCGCTCATCACTCCCCAAACCACTAACCCCCAACCCCCCCCACCCCTCTTACATTTCATCCCTATACCCACTCCTCTCAAACCATACATAACCCCCTCCCCCCCATTTACATAAATCCCCACAAAATTTATTTACCATCCCCCAACCAATTCCAACCCCACATCAATACACCTCCATCTATTTTTCTAAAAACATCATCATCAACATCCACCATTTTTCAAACATCCCCACCACCCACTCACCCATAAAACACACCTACAACCCTACCAACCAACTCTCTCTCGGGGAAGAGGAAGGGCAAAGGGCCCATATAATTTATGGGCCCCCCCATGTGGGGAAAATTATAGGAGAAACTTTATAAAGGGGGATGGGACTTAAAATTTCCTGGTGTTGATTATAGTTTCCCAAAATTTGGGGGATGTTCCATTTACCCCAAAAGGGCCCCCAGAAGAATAAATTTGGTTAAATGGGGAAGGGGATAACCCCGGGTGTTTAAAACCCGGGCAAATTTGGGAAAAATTTTTGGGTTTTTTAAGGGCCTTTTGGAAATTTTTTTTGGGGGTTTTATTTTGGTTTTTTTTTTTTTAAAAAGGGAAAAAAGGGCTGGTGTTGGGAAAGGTTTTTTTTTAAATAAAAAAAAAAAATTTAAAAATTTTTTTTTCCCTTTTTAACCATTTAACAAAAACCCTAAAACCCCTTTATTTTTATAAAAAAAATTTTACACCCACATTTTTTTTTTACCCAAAACAAAAACCCCTTATTAACCATAAAACCCAAGGGGGACCCAAAAAAACCAATTAAAACCCAAAAAACCCCCCCCCTTCACAAACCCCATTTTTAAAATCCCCCCCCATACTTCCCCAAAATTTTTTAACCCCAACTCCCCAATTTATTTTCTTTTTTTAAAAAAATTTTTTAAAATAAAAACTCACCACAATAAACATAAAAAAAAAAAATTAAAAATTTTTTTTTAAAAAACTAAATTTTTTTAATTTAAACCATAAAATCACTTTTTTTTTTTTGTAAATTAAGTTTACATTTAGGAAAAGCCTCCCCCTTTGGGTTTGAATAAGCAATCCAACATCCGGGAAAATTTTGGGTGACGCCAAACCCCTAAAATCTTTTAGAGAATTTAAAGTTGTGGGGGGACCCCCGGGCCCCCCGGGGGGCCGGGGGGCCCCGGGCCCCCCCCCGGGCCCAGGGGGGTTTGGGGGGGCGCCCGGGGGGCCCCCGGGGGTGGGGTCCCCGGGGGCCCCCACCCCCCCCGGGCCGCCCCGCGCCTTGCCGGCCCAGGCGCGCTTTCCCGTTTTTAAGGCGCGGGCGCGCTCGTTCTCGGGGATTTAAAGGGCCAGCTCCCCGTAATTGGAATTTCCCGGGGCTTCCCCTATTTAAGGTTCGGTCCCCCCCAATCATCCTTGCTGGATCTATGTTGACCCTGCCTTAGTAAAAAAGGTTTTCCTAAGTGTATTTCGCCCACGTGTACAGACCTCTTGCTATTTTCTGGATCCGAACCCCTTGCCGCCTCCCTGACCCCTTTACCTGCCCAAGGGTACGATTTCGGACTCGACTCGTACCACGCAACCTCGGGGGCCCTCGCAAGCAATCACGTCAGGGGGGAGACCCGGGGCCTCCGCCCCAGTAAGTTCCCCCCGCTTTGCGGCGGGCTCTGGGGAAAAATGGGGCTACTAGATTCCGTTCCCTGGCGTGGTTTTAAATATCATCGCTTGGGTGGTCCAGCGGATCCATACCCAGCCGTACAGTTAGATCCAGCCATGGATCCCGCCAAGGTTCCCCTGCCAAGTCTAGCGGATCTCACGAACATTGTCCCCCAACAGTCGCAGCAGATCGCGCAACAAGCACGCAATTGGGTCAGCTGTCCGCCATGATGCGCCCAATTCCCGGCCTCCCCGCAGCAGCAACCTGCCTCTTCGCCAGTGGTTCCATCTCCTCCCCGCCGTCCCGCTGGCAACTGTGGGGGCCCAAGCTTCGTCTTCCTCTACCTTCCAAGTTTGACGGGGACTCGAAAGCTCTTCAGAGGCTTTATTACGCAGTGCTCCATGCCGTGGAGCTGATGGCCGATCAGTTTCCCACTGAAAGGGCGAAGGGGCGTTTGTGGTGAGCCTGCTATCCGGGAAAAACCTGGCCTGGGCGACACCCTCTTTGGGACCGGAATGACCCTGTGACTGAGACCTACAGGTTTTCTCACCCGAATTCCGCAGCGTTTTCGAGGTGCCTGCGTGAGCATTGCCCCGGGAGACAGCGCTATTAAACCTACGCCAAGGGGAAATCCTCCGTAGGGGAGTATGCGGTCCAGTTCCACACCCTAGCCTCCGAGCTGTCGTGGAACGACGCCGCTCTCTGCGCCACGTTGAAGAAGGGCCTGTCAAGCAGAGTAAAAGACGCACTTGCAGCAAGAGACCTTCCATCTTCTTTGTGCGAACTTATCCATCTGGCCACCCGCATAGATGTGTGTTTCACGGAGAGACAGCAGGAGCTCCCCAGGAGCGTGACTCGGCACAGCCTCGCCGTCTACCTCGGTTGGCTCCCGTGTTCCAAAGGCCTCCGCTGCCTCTTACACAGTTTGCCACCGAGGAACCCATGCAGGTGGACTGGGCCCACTTGTCGGAGGAGGAGCGGTCCCGCCACCGGATGGAGAACCTTTGTCTCTACTGCACCAGTCCGGACCATTTCCGTGTCCTCAGCGGTTGGGAAACGCTCGCACCTAGGTGGCGTAGGAGAGGTGCTCAGTCTTCCTCTCCACGACTGTTGTTGCCAGTCCAGGTAACGACAGTTGCTGGTCTATCGTTCCGGGTCTCTGCCTTCCTGGACTCCGGCTCTGCCGGGAACTTTATTCACGCCTCCCTGGTGTCACGCTATCGCATGCCAGTAACCCGCCTGGAAAAGCCCTTGCTCATCTCATCCATCAGTCGGGAGCTTCTCAGCGACTCCATTCAGTTCATCACCTGGCCTGTGACCCTCCGTGTAGGGGTCCTACACACGGAGAAGATCTCCTTCCATGTCCTGCCTCGCGCGTCTTCGACACTTTCAAAAGTTTGAATTTAACTTAATTCTTAATTATCAACCACTTGCTATTATGTAAAACAAGGCTGAAGCAATATGCAACCCATTGTCCTTCTCTCTCTGCAAAGGCATCTTCAGCTCTAATTCATCTCTATTCTCCACCTCAACTGACTGCCAGCATAAAACACACAAACAACAAGGAGAGGAGGGCGATTGTATCAAAAGAAGAGGCAAGAATCAATTACATTGGTAGGCCTCAGACACTCCGACTCCGACAGCGCCCGACACTAAATAAAAAAAAACTGCTCTTTGTTGTGCCTCTTGATGAAATATGTAATATGCTGTACCCTCTGTTTAAAATATGTCTCCCACATTGTACCATCTGTATAATATATGCCACCATATTGTGCCATCTTCATAAAAAAGACCTCTGCATGCCCAGTAAGGGTTACCCACCTGGCAACGCTAACCTGCTATCACCCAGCTGCTGCTACACAGAGAAGGTTTAGCCTCTTCTGGCTTCCTGCAGAATGATAATGAAATCACTGAACTGTCTGTATCACAGACAAGGTGCCATCCGCGGGCCAGTGAGAAAAGCAGGAGGTTCTCGCACCCTGCAGCAACACTAGCATCTTTAAATAAACCCATTGAAGAAAAACACAGGTCAGTACACCACGTTCTGCAGTCACACACTCTCTGGTTCTGCAGTCCAGCTGTTATTTAACAGCCAGTTCACAAGGACTAGGGAAAACAGGACACATCCCAGCTTTTTGGGCAACCCTTAGAGGAAAAGAAAACAAGCAATGGATTTTTAAGTAGATGAAAGAGTTCTTGCTTCAGCCTTGTGTTCATCATTTCCTTAGTACTTACTGTCTTACCACTCAAGAGTACTCCTGGACTGCAGTGCAAGATTTCTCTACTAGAATTACAAAGTCTGATGGCCACAGGCAGCAGAGTTACTGAAAATGAAATTGAAGTTTGCAAAACATTCAAGTCTCATTTTTTAACCTTTTATTCCAGCTCCCAGTTTTGCCTGAAGCGCAATAATCTACTGTCAACTTCAACTTCCAAAATGTGTCAGGAGTGTGGAGTGCTAGGGTGCAGCTCTCATTAACAATTTAGTACTTGTATAAATATATTTCCTTTTTCTTCATATGCCAAGCAGAGAGATACACATCTGCTGCACTGGAAAACATCTTTGTATCAAATACCATTTGAAGAAAGTTTCAGTTAATGGAGAAAGGGTCCCCCATTCAGGACCCCTTATCTAATCACAGGAGGATGAGTAGCTTACTGTTGTTGGTTTCCCCACAGATTACAGCTGAAGTCCTACAAGTAAAAAAATGTAAGGGGCCATTCAATCACGATTTACACTATGTCTGAGGTATCCATCCGATACCGTGAAGAAAGGTACCCCAATGGATATGTGATATTAATGCCATGGCCCCCATAGGGGGTCCACAAGACAGCGCCCCCAAAATTGAGCAAATGTAGTCAAGATGGATTTTTGCGTTTTTACTCTATGGGCTGCCGGGGGCTTGTTTAGTACAATCAGGTGTTTTTTTTCACATACATAGCGGATACCCCCTTTTAGTGAAAATACTTGTTCAACCCCCAAATTTCCCTGGTCCCCCAGTAAATTACCAATTTCCCAAAAAGGGAAAGGGGATTGTCCAAAAATTTTTAAAGAACATTTCCAATAACCCCTTATCGTTTTAAAACTTTTTGAAAACCACTCCCCAAATAAGGTTAAACCCCATTTTTCAAAATTGGAAATTTAAAAAACTATTGAAAACAAATTGTTTTGTTTCCCAACTACCCAAATTTTGCTGTTCAAATTTTAGAAAACTTGTGCCCCACTCCGGGGGATGATAGCAGGTTACAATTTAGTTTGCTTTTCCTAAACAAAGGGACAAAAAAAAATTTTATATAAAAAAAAAAAAAAAGCGTATTTTTAGTATTGCCAATTAGAATTTAGTGCTATATTACCAATAGCTTTGGTTATATTCCCAAGATTGTCAATTACAAAAATATAAAAAAAAAGGGAAATATTTTTATTTTTTTTTCCTGAAAAAAAAGGGGCACCTTTTTCTCTTTTACTCCAGAGCTACATTTAAAGTGACCTACTCAAAAAACCAAAAACTGACAGTAGAAAAATTTTTAACTTTTCTCAAAAACTATCATAACAAATAGGTAATTTCCTTATATTTGGCTAGGGCTTTTCACAAAGGACAAAAAGCAATTCATTTTTTTCCAAAAACGTTACTAGTACATAGTTTTTAATACCGCAAAAAACAGATCCATCCATTTTTCCTATTGTTCTAAAGTTTAACCAGAAAACAAAAACCTCCACATTAGAACCAATTTTCCCCCATTTTAAAAAATTCCTTTCCCAACTCCAAACTGGGGAATCAAATAAACCCGGGTCAAAGACCCCCTCCAAATCCCAGCATATAACTTGTTATACTATTATCTCTAGAAATCATCCCGACCCATTTTAACTTGTTATTTAATTTCACCATGCCCAATTCCTTTCCAGTAAAGGTTCCGTCTCACTACCCCTTACATAAAAAAATCCCTTTATGTTTTGTAAAACTTTCTTTCCTTTTTGGGCTTGGGAGGAAAACCCTTTTTTGAAATTTTTGGGGACAGGTCCTAAGGAAAATAAAAATTAATTTCTTGGACAAATCCAAATTTACCTCTAATATTTTTTTAAATATTTTTAAAAAAAAAAAAAAAAAAAAAAAAAAAAAATAAAAAAATTATATTTTATATTTATAAAATATATAATATATATATTTTTTATATATCATTAAAATTATATATAATTATATATATAATTTTATATAAAAATTTAAAAATAATATTTAGTTTTAAAAAATTTTATTTATTTATTTATTATGTCCCCCCCAAAGCCGTCTTTTTTCTAAAAAACTTAAAAAAAAGTAATCTTTCTTTTGGGGTTTTTAGTTCCCCTTAGTCCTTTAAAACATTTTTGGGTTTTCCCGCCTTTGGGACCTTTTTAAGCTCTACAATTTCTTTCCGTGCACAGGCCCCCAAAAATGTACACAATATTTCCATGTGTGGTCTAACCAGTGACTTGTATAATGGGATAATAATGTTCTCATCATGTGCATCTATGTCACTTTTAATACACCCCATAATCCTGTTTGCCTTGGCAGCTGCTGTCTGACACTGGCTGCTACAATTAAGTTTACTGTCCACCAGGATCCCCAAATCCTTCTCCATGTCACTTTTACCCAGCGCTTTTTCCGTTTAACATGTAATCATGTAATGGATTTTTCCTCCCCATGTGCATAACCTTGCATTTATCTGTGTTAAACGCCATCTGCCACTTCTCTGCCCAGACCGCCAACTTATCCAGATCCCTTTGCAACAACACATTATCCTCTATTGTGTTGATTACTTTACAGGGCTTAGTATAATCTGCAAAGATTGATATTCTATTGTGCAATTCATGTGTAAGATCATTAATGAAAATATTAAAGAGAATAGGGCCCAATATTGATCCCTGTGGTACCCCATGAGTAACAGGGATCCAGTCTGAGTATGTACCGTTAATCACCACTCTTTGTTTTCTATCACTGAGCCAGTTACTTACCCACTTGCACACATTTTCCCCTAGTCTAATCATTGTCATTTTACTTACCGACCTTTTATGTGGTACAGTATTAAATGCTTTAGAAAAATCTAGATATATGACATCCAATGACTCACCACGATCCAGTCTAGAACTAACTTCCTCATAGAAGCTGATGAGATTAGTTTGACAGGACCGATCCTTCATAAACCCATGCTGGAACGGCGTTATACATTTCTAGAATGTCCTAGAAAACCTTCAAACATTTCAAGAGAGGTTAAACTTACGGCCTATAGTTTCCAGGATCACCTTTTGACCTCATTTTGAATGTTAGCACCACGTTTGCTATGCGCCAATCCTTTGGGACATACCCTGTTATTAAACAGTCCATGCATATTAAGAATAGGGGCCTGTCTATGACATTACTTAACTCCCTTAGGGCACGGGGGCGTATACCAGCATGACTTGGTAATTTGTCTATTTTAATCATCCTTAAACGGAGCTGCACTTCTTCCTGGGTTAGACAAGAAGCATTTAAGTTGGAGTTTACCTCATCCCTCTGCTCATCAACAGGAAGGTCATCCTCCTCTGTAAATACAGTGGAGAATTTTTTTTTAATATGTTTGCTTTCTTCTCATCACCCTCCACAATATATCCCTCACTACTTTTCAAAGGGCCAACCTTTTCTGTTTTAATCTTTTAACTATTTAAATAGTTAAAAAGTTTTACTTTCTATGGCAATATGTCTTTCTGTCTCCAGTTTTGCTGCCTTTATCATTATTTTACATATCTTTTTTCCTTATGGTTTTTTAGTGCCTCTTCACTGCCCTCTTGTTTTAGTAGCTGAAATGCTTTTTTAGTTATTTATTACCTCCTTTACATCTCTATTGAACCACATTGGGTTTTCCTGTTTCTAATTATTTTATTACCATAAGGTACACTGTATGTACCTCTCACAGTGGGTGCTTAAGATGTTTTTAAAGATTTCCCATTTATTATTTGTTCTGCTATTTTTAAACACCTTGTCTGTGTTGCGTTTCCAACAAATTTTTTGTGTGGTTTTCAGTTTTTTGGTGCTTTTTTGGCATGTTTTTGGGCAGTTTTTAATATATGCAAAATGCCTTTACCTTGTTACAACACCTGGGCAGTTTTTCAGTAGAACCATGCCAAAAAATGTCCGATTGATTACATAGACTACAATAGTAAATTTTCTGCCCTGCTCTTTCGTTCTTTGCAACATGTTACAAAAAACAACCAACAACAAAAACTAGAAGAAAAAAACATGTTCTGTGGAAATTACAGAACGTTTTTGCATTAAAGTTTATGGAATCTGTTTTTAGTCATTTTTTTTCAGTGGTTTTAGAAAACGAAAAACACTGAAAAAGCGACCAAAAAAGTGTTCAGTGGAGACATACTATAGCCTAAAGAGTGCACAATGTGGTGAGATTTCTTCTTATCTAGGAGATACCAACTGTGTGTGTTGGGGGAGGGGAGATGACTATATACTGCTTCTCTATGGTAAATAGAGCCTTATGTGCAGATCTGGCCAGAATTCTGTTGATTTGGTAGATAGAATACAATGGGGAAATTGGTTTACCTGTGTCATTTCTCTGAAGAGTCATTCACTTTCCCTTTTCTTCTGCATCTGGTCCAAACCGAAATGATGACTTCTCCCAGCCACGACTTGTCCCTTTGGATACAATTATCTTAGAATCCTCACTTATCCAGCACCTACCTCGCTGTCACCTACCCCTGTACAAACCTCCCAGGTGTGGGAAAGCATGTACAGGCTATAGGTTAGAGGCAGTCTCCTGGAAGGGTGGGAAGGAACAGATGAATAACCTTCTTTAGATTGTGCTAGAGCTGTGGCCTTTACTCCTCAGATTCATATTAGATGGGTAGGTCCCCAGGTAGTTTGATAAGCCCTAGGTAGGTTTGTAGGACTTAAGTAGGTTGGCAAGCCCTAGGTAGGTTGGTAAGCCCCAGTTAGGTAGGTAGGTTGATAGAAGTTAGGCCCCAGCTATGTAGGTAGGCAGCAGTCCCCAGTTGCAAGGGAAGTGGACCTTTACATTAGAGGATTCACTTCTGTTGGTAACCTGGCTGTTTCCAGTACTCCTTGTGCAATGGGTGCAATGGGTAATAGTGACATAAGGTTAGAATCAGCCTTGGGGTACAAAATAAAAAAATAAAAAAATACTTGCTAACTATTTACTAGCAGTGGAATAAAATTGTAATAGAACAGGACACAACACATACACATTTTATCTAAATAAACAGTCCCTGATACCAGCCTTCATTGACCATTTTATTAAAAAAATGGATCCAATGCTGGTCCGATGTAGTCCAGTGAAACTGACAAAATCCAAAAGAGAAACCTATATAAAAAGAAAACCACTACAAAATACATGGCAGTGCTAAACTGATCTTCTGGAGTTGCAGGGTATAGAGTTCAATATGACTCTGGACGGTACAGACCACAGCCACGGCACAATCTCAAGGGTGATAGTCCACAGCCACCCTCCAGCCCCCCTGAAGGAGATTGTGCCTGTAAGCAGTGCTCTGTACCCCCACTTTTATGCATTATAAGTTCTAGTGCCAACACAAAATACAACCTCCACGTATCACCTTATAACCCCCACACCTCCATCTATCCCCACATACCCGCCTCATCTCCACCTTTCATCCAATAACCCCACTACCACCTCCACCTATGACTTCATAGACCCCTCACCTCTGCCTATTGCTCCATAGCCCCCTCACCTCTACCTATCACCCCATAGCCGCTCAGCTCTACCTATCACCCTATAAACCCCCCACCACCATGTATCACCCCATAATTCTCCCATCTACTACCACCTCATAACCGATCACCTCCACATATCGTCCCATTGGAAGTTTATATAGAGGTGGGCACAGGTAAAGAGGTGCTGGAAAAGTTTTAATTCTAAGATGTTTGTGTGATAAATTCTGCAGGGATGGGTCATGGCAGGAAGAAGTCATCAGGATGGTCTGGACAGGATAGAGAAGAAAAGGGAATTTGAACAAATCCCATCAGAGAAGACGTTACCTGTGAGTCACTGGATGCAACTGCACTGTAATCACTTATACGGCTGCACACTGGTATGCACCACTATATGGTGACTGCTTGGTAGTTATATTGGTAGAAGTGTAATAGTTTAGCTTCTGGAACAGTTTGGTGGCATCTACTAGGTCTCCAGCATGCTGAATAGATTATCCAACATTTGAGAAAGCTGGGTGATGCCAAACCCTTCAATTAGCATTCTTCTAGATCAGTTACAGAGTTGTGTGTTGAAGGCGCGACCTTTGTGAAGGGGTATGTAGCTTGTTATAAAGGGGGCGTGGTTAAACTAATTTTAGAGACAGCACGCTATACGTGCCACAGCTCTAAATCTCCTTAAAGGACACTTTTAAAGGTTGGCAAGCATGATATTACATTGCTGCCAACATAGCAGTACAGATCTCCCCTGTGATCACATGCTGCAGACTTACAGGCTCTCCCAGCTCACAAGCAGAAAGTCTCACAAATCTGTCCACATTGTGATTCATCAGGCTGAGCAGAGCCCTACCAGGCTCCACTTCAGTCTACTTTTTTTTTTTTTTTTTTAAAAGAAACAAGTTTTTTTTTTTTTTTTTTTTTTACTGAGTTAAAAGTAAAATACTTTCTTTTTCCTATTTAAACATATTTGAGAATGTTTTTATATTTTAGTCTTCTTTTCTTCATGATGTTTGCCTGGAGGAGATAGGTACCAAAATAGTGTACCTAAATGTGTGTGTTTACATATAAATTGGCATCTATGGCTGGACTTATTGCCATAGTATATATCTTGGGTATCCATTTCATTTGTATGTGGGTTAGTCCAATATCAACCATGTCTGACAATGCAGAATCCAAGGAGAATCTGCTTCAAAGAATGGACATGTCCATTATTTTGTTCATTCTGCACTGTAGTGCAAATGAATTGGAATTGGCTTGTACAAGGATTTTAACATGGAATTTGATGCAAAATTGGCATCGAATTCCAATTTAAAACACATCTTGTTAACATAATCTAGTAATGGACTGTGAATTAGTGCACAGCACTGTGACTGGTTTACTGTGTTTCACACTAAATATGAAAATACACCACAAAAAAGTGAGATTGCCGCTCCAGCAGAAGGCAGCAAAGAGATGTCAGTAAAGCAGCCTGAGAGCAAATGGGAAAGCAGCATGATTTTAATAGATTAGTTTACCAAACATGACAATTGTGTCAGAGCAAGGTTTTCCTGGCGCTATGTCATGTAACTTTAACATTACATTCAGAGTGTCCACAACACCAGGCTACCTCTATCCCATATTTATAATGAGAGTTCTGTGCTGAGTAATTGAAGAGAAATAACAAACCTTGTTGGCTTCGAGCAAATAATGCAACTGTTAAATGCTGTAAGTGACATCCATTATTCACGCTACAACGTATAATGACACCATAAATAATGGAATATTCCACATTACAGAGAAGTTGCAAGTAGTCACTTTAATTAGACTTCATAAATTTCTGAGCAGAGGTTCTTATGGCAATAGCTGATTAATAAGCTGGCTTCAGCTGCAGTGCCTCCCAGCTGGCATCAAAGACAAGCATACAGTCATATGCCGGCAGCAGGAAGCAGCATTGGTCAGCATCTATGGTTAATGGCTTGTTATAAGACTCTGGTGGCCGTGTGAAGTCAGTATTTACAATAAACAAAGACTTTTTTTTTGCTGTTGACACCTCTCAGGCAAAAAAGGAGCAAAGGCTACAGCACTACCCCTTAAAATGTGTTTATTTGGAGAAGGGTAAATCATAATTGTGTGATGTCCCTTTAAATTACTGTATAAAAAAAACAAAACAAACTTATTTTAGCTTCTAAAGATTGTTCTGCGAGTATACAGAGCTTTTACAGGATGTAGAGAACCCAACACAGTCCTCAACTACTGATACACTGTGATACCCATAACTGCAAATTAAATACTTGCCTCCAGATACAGAAAAGACAGACAAAAGGAAAACAATAAAATAAAAAATATATTATAACATCAGTATTAATTTGTATAATTGGTAAAAGATTTAGTATTACCTATACTAGTGATGTAAGTTGAAGTATAAGCAGTGGTACTAAGAAAATAACAGAAAAATGGGACATTATTTACTTAAAAACACACTCAAGGCCATAGCTACAGCTTCATGCCTGGACAAAAAAACTATTTCCAATAGGATACAATATACGCCCCAGTGCTACATAGGAAAAATTTAACAGGCACAGCTCACTGATGAGAAACTGTTCACCCACCCATCCACCAAGGGGGCAGCGGCCGCATAAAAAACTGGATAAGAACAACTCAACCCAACCCCCACATTCCAAAGCTGGGTGACAATCACAATTGTGAACTAAATCCTTGCCCCAGATCTGGGAAAGGTCAGATAGCCCTTTGCTTATAGGGTGACCATACTGATGATTATCTAACTTTCTCAGACTTCTGAACTGCACATTTAAAGAGAACCTGTCACATAGGTTATGCCCCCCTTGCTGAGGGCAGCACAAGTCCAGTGTCAGACCTGCTGTTCCCAGCGCTGTGTCCCTTATTTCTGTAAGATGCTGTAGTTTTCGTGTATTTAATGCTCAAATCTGCAGTTTTCAGCCAGAAGAGTCATTCGAAGGTCCTTCAGAGTGTCAGTTTTTTTCAAACCCGGCCAATCGGAGGCTAGCCCCGCTCACCTCAACTGACAAACCTATTACTCTGAATAGGTAGAAACATGTGAATAACGGTCAGTGGGCGGAGCTAGCCTTTGGTGGGTGGAGCTTACACCTGCTCATGAATATGATTTGAGGGGTAAATGCTCTAAAACTGCTGCATCTTACAGAATAAGGGGCACAGTGCTGAGAACAGCAGGTCTGACACTAGCTTGTGCTGCCCTCAGCAAGGGGGGCATAATCTATGTGACAGGTTCCCTTTAACTTGAGAATCTCATACAACCTCAAATCACCTCACTATGCAGAGGGTGAATAAAGGTGGAGAGTAGATAAGGCTAGATATGCATCACATTTATTTTGTACATTCAGTGTGTAGGCCGGTAGACTATCTAGATGTGTATTTTCCCATCACGTCTTTAGTTAAATAGGTTCCACTCTATTTATCACCCAGCTTTCCAGAAACTCATCTTGAGCTTTTCCTTTTCTGTGATCATGATTGTCATTATTTATCACTATGACTTCAGTCTGAAACTGTTATTTAATTACCGTACCCAAAGCAGAGTGATTAAATGGTGCCCCCTTAACACACAGAACACACACATGCCTTTCCTAACTTTACCACTGCAGTCCATTATAAAATAACCAGCAAAGTTTTCCATTCGGTAGTCTGGAAAGCCAAGTGGACAACTGATGGTGGCCATACTGGTTATCACCCACTTTTCTAGAAACAGCTACAATTCAGCAGCTGCCAAAAAAAAAGGATAGCTGATGCCCTTGCCTCCACTGCCTACATAAATAAACTCCGCCTGGGCCAGTGACCTTAGTTCTATTGTCTTTTAGCCTCTTCTTTGTGAGTTCTCAATTTAATGACCCAGGGAAAATAAAATATACTACACTGTACTATAAAATACTGCCATGTACTATAACAATGTAAAGCGATTTTGTCATCAATAGTGTAATCAATGAAACATGAGGATAAAATCATTTTTACAAGGGTTTGATGGAGAATACAAGAAAGTTACGCCTATGTGCACATCGCTCAGCGTCCTGCACTGCTGCAATCTCGTCACATTAACAGCTTTCAACACTGCGGCTCTCTATTCTGTGCAATGGGCTCTCAACCGCCCCAATTATGACTGAATTATTGTAATCAATATTCTCTAGGAGCTCACTTTAATACAGTGCAGAAGAAGAGCGTAAAGATGACAAATGACCATGCGATAGTTTTAGGGAGGAACATGGACTTTTATGGATTTTTATGGAATGATTCACGTTTTTTCCACTTGAGATGCAGGAAACGTGTCTGTAAGAGCATAATAAGGAGCATTAGTTAGCAATTTCAATAATATCATTAGCAGTGGAGTGATTTATTGTCATTCATAATGGAATTCAAGGTCATGGAATTTTGAGCGTCTTGGGGAACCAAAATGTGGTACTTCCAGGCTGTAAGTGAGTCAGCAGTCACTGGCCCCATAGTGATGTTTCAGCCTTCTCCAACAATCCAGGGGCTCCTCGATTTCTATTGCTAGTGCTGAATTAGCAAAAAGGGAAGTGTGGGAGGAGGGGGGTTAGTTTGTGAGTTAATCCTTCCCTCCAGGAGTAGGCCAGATGACCTTTTGTGGAAAGATGGTATTGTCAAGATGATTAAATCAGGTGTGGAAATTATCTTTGTTCCACTTCTTTATCCAATTAAATGCCTCCTCCAATTATATTAATTATTATTGCTGCTGGCACCCGGGAGCCTCAAGAAGTATGACCCATAGCTTGGTGGGACATGAAATCTGAAGTTTAAATCCCAGTAAATTATTTTCCCAATAGAACTTTTTAATCACATGACTATTTTATCACTACAGATTGGTTAATTGGTGGTTGCAAAGAGACAATTATAATTTGGCATGTACGTATGAAGCATTAGCTGATTTGACACATTCCCAAAGCTCTGTATCATCTGGGGGGGAGGGAAGGCCTTGAATTTCTTGGTTCTAGCAGACACCGCATCTGTCTCAAGGAAAGCGTGTGAGAGATATTTGATACTTCGATGGATGTATAGCAGTAAAAGCATTTAAAAAACTATCTGATGAGCTTAATAAGAATGTAATGATGAAACAGACTTTTGATGTTTTTTTTCCTTAATTACCAACTTGAAAAAGTCCCCCCTAAAAACATCAAAATCTGTTCTAATGCTCCCCCCTAAAGCATGAATGATGATTGATGCTCTTCCCTAAACTGAACAAGAATGGGTAAAGGTCACTCTTCTTAGACAGCAGTGTGAACAGGTGGAGCGGGTGTTGAACCCACTGGACCACTGCCAGGCTTGCTCCAAGGGGCTTTAACCAAGCAACCGCCGCCTCCTCGCAGAGCTTTGATGGAAAGGGAAATGACTGTTGACCAAGACCGCCAGGTGCCACCTCAGAGCAGCCCCCGGGCAGAGGCATCTATGGATTGTTTACAATCTCATAACCCTCAATGATTCTGGAGAGTCATGATGGAGGTGGCGCTTAATTGTTCAGCTATACCTTGTAAGGCATCTCGAGTGTAATTATCAAACCTCTGTTGATTATAATAGATGTCATTTACCCAGTTCACACTTTTGTTGATTGTTATTTGGGGCGTAAGTGATTCAAACCCTGCTTTGACCTGATCCCTAGCTTTGAATTCATCAGGCACCCCCCTTGGTTGGTCCTCTTGCATTTTTACACACATCCAGACTAGACAACATATGAAAGGATAAGGGAAAAGTTCATAATGACTTATTGGTTGCAGTCACTTTCTTGCAGTGTGAAGCATGCACCCAGGGGGGTCTTCCTTCAAGTTTCACTGAGGTTGGAGACATCAGGAGTACTTGGTATGGTCAAATCTGGGCTCCAGAAAATCTCTGACGTGTTTCTGCACCGACACAAAGTCACCAGGAGGTTGTAGCTTTGATCAGAGTCTGGATCTGGAATGAAGGAGAACACTATGGCATGGATTAGTTTCAATTAATTACACAGATTTATAGCATATTTTACAAGGCTATCATTCCCTGCTCTCATCTACTGCTGGTGAAACCTCCCTAATCTGGGCGGGCCTGAGAATACTTTCTCCTGAGGAGTGAGACCAGTGGGGTTGTCTAGGGGTATTTCTGACAGAATAGAGTGCAATGCGTAGGATCTCGGGCCAGGGAAGAGATGTTTATTTGCTAGCTTTCAACATTTTTGTTCTTCAGAGTGGCGTTCATTCTTTCCCCTTTTCTGCTAAATTCAGGATGGTAGGGAGTGTGCAGGCCGAGGTCAGCTTCTACTAGTTTCCAAATGTCTTTGGTTACTTCTGCAGTGAAGGCAGGTCCTTGGATAGATTTAATAACCTCAGGGATCCCAAATCTGCGTATCAACTCAGTCAATAATTTCTTCACGGTGGTTCTGGCAGTCATGTTGGTAACTAGGTAGACTTCAGGCCATCCTGAGAACATATCCTCCACTACTAGAACATACTTGTATTTTCCACTCTTGGGTAATTCAATGTGTTCAATCTGGATCCGCTGAAGAGAATATAGTGTTTAGCCAAATGCTTCCTTGGTGTTGGCATCAGTCCTCCTGGGTTACAAGTATTGCATATTTCACAACTTCTAGCATAGCTACTTGCCGTGGAAAATGGAGATTCTGGGTGGTAGGTATATCTTGTTGATTGAAGAAATCATCTGGCTAGTTCATCTATGGGTAGTACTATGAGCCCATTGTACTACAGCTGGATATAATGCCCTTGGTAAACAAAGTCTATGGTCTTTCCTCTAGAATCCGTCTTGGTGTATCTCTGCTCCAAATTCCTCCCAACTTTTCCTTTCCTTCAAGCTTGTTCAAGTTGTTTGAGATTATCTCAACAGGTTAACACCTAGATTCAATGCATCTTGTCCTTGGTTGTTCTCTTCTTGTTCCTCTCGATTCTTTCCTTCGTGTTTGGGTCGTCTCCCCGTCTTCTGTCCTTCTTTCCTCTCACCTTCTTCGTTTCTTCTTTCTTCTCACCGTCTCCTTCTTTCTTCTCACATTCTCCTTCTTTCTTCTCACATTCTCCTTCTTTCTTTCTCTGCTCTGATCAGCACATATACAGCCACTCCTGATTCCTCTTGAATCTCTGGGAAGAGAGCTGCAGCCTTTGTAGCCAAGTCTGCTCTGTAGGTGCCTTCTACTTCCACTGTCTCTATTGTTCCATGGGCTTTAGTCTTCAAAACGGCCACTTGATCTGGCAATTGGAGAGCATGCATCAGAGTCTGAATGGCTTCTTGATTCTTGATGGGCGTCCACTAGCTTCTGGAAACCTCGCAGGGCCCAATTCAGGCCAAAGTCAAAAGGCTCCGTACATGTAGGCTGAGTCGGTGTATATGTCATGGGCTTCTCTTCGGCGAGCTTACAAGCTTCCGTTACAGCCCAGAGTTCACCTTCTTGGGCTGGCATTCTCGAAAGGTAAATATGCAGCCTTCACGGTTTCTTGCAAGGTAACCACAGCAAATCCTGTATGGAATCGTCCTTGATCATCCACATAAACTGGATCCATCTGTGAAGAAGACATAGTCTGAGTTCTCCAACTTGGATGTAGAGACAGAGGAGATGGGAGGTTTCAGTCTCCATTTGGGTTAGGTAGTCATGAAGAGGTTCATCCGTGGCATCTGGTCTTCATTGTGGTAGACTGAAACTTCATCTTGCCCCCTTAGAGAGAGGAAGCAGATTGCTGGGTTGAGAGTAGTACATCTCTTCAAAGTGACATTTTCAGCATCAATAAAAGGGCATTGTATACGGAGATGGCGCTGTTTACTGAGTGAGGTTGCTGGACTGTTTCAGGATCCCTTTACAATCATGATGAGCCAAAACATTGACCGGATGGCCTAAAATGATGTCTTGAGTTTTTTCAAGAAGAACTTGTGCAGCAATGATAGCTCTGAGGCAAGTAGGGACAGTCCGTGCAACAGGATTTAACTTGCAAGAATAGTATCCAAAAGGTCTCATACTCTCTCCACGTTTTTTGTGTCAGGACTTCTGAAGCTTGGCCACAGTCTTCAAAATAGGAAGAGGTTGAAAGGCTGTGAGTAGTCCGAGGTTCCCAGAGCCAGAGCTTGTAGGATAAGTTTTTTCCCTGGTTTTGAAAACTCTCATGTGCCTCAAGTGAGAGTTCATTGGTTTAAATAAAGTCCTTGAAAGAATCGTATAAAACTTGCATAAGACTGGAGGCATTGGGTATCCATTGATGATAGTAAGTGACGAGGCCCAGAATTCCTTGAAGTTGTTTTAGATTGTTCGGTGAAGAAATGAGCATCACAGCTTTTTTCCCGATGATCGGTAAGGTGTTTGGTCCCCTGTGATATGCAATCTCTGAGGAATACAACTTTCTTAGAACACCATTGGAGCGTGGACTGTGAGACTTTGCAGTTGATTGAAGCCAAATGTTGAAGAATAGGGAAGAAATCAGGCGATACTTTTTTCAGGCTAACTGAGTATATTTGATGGTGAGCTTTCGAGAGAACTAGCTCCCTTCTTCAGACAGGTTGTTATACAAGAGATTGAAATTTTACAGACTTTTTTACACAAAGACATGACCTTCAAAGGGTCTAGAACCTTAAAAATAACAAAATGCAATAAAGCCCGAGAAGTCATTTACGGCAGGTCAAGACATCAACTATCTGGGGAAAATTGTGAGGGGGTGACGGAGGGGTCAATAATTCTGTGTCTTATCTGTAGCCATCAGATGTAATTTGTGGCCATCACAGTTCACACATAGTTTGACATAAAGCTGGCATGAATATTTAGCCCATTTTGCAGAGTCTGTCAACTATGTATTCGGACATCTGAAAAGCTGCGCAACTACATGCTTAAAATTTCCTATAACAACAAGAGAAAAACACAGGAGGAGATACAGGCCCTAAAGACATCACTGGAGAATGACACAGAGGAGATGAAGGCCAAACTCCACACATACTACCGGAAACTGCAGGACATGTTCATCAACAACAAAAAGAAAAAGCTCCAGAGACTAAGACAAAAAGTCCCTATTACTACAACCACAAGCACCAGCCCAGCTCAGCAGACCTGTGTTGTGAACCTTTCCTCCTATGAGCCAAACAAACACGGAAGGTCAGTTCTCTCCAAAGGTCTCTCCTTCTGCCCCTCAGCACTCACTGACCAAGTCAACCTCTGCCAATGATAAAGGAGGAGTTCTTCAGAAAAATGAGACTGAGGGAATACTTCTATGACAAAGACCCTTCCATACAGCAGCGACTCTGAGAGAACAGCCCAAAGAACCCACCAAAAAATCAACCTGGACCCCCCGGCCTGGAATTAATGCAGCACTGGATAAATACATTGACTGTTTCAGAAACAAAGTAAAATCTGAGATCTTGGGGAAACTAAAAAACAGGTCCCCTAAA
>JAODAL010042728.1:0-34520 GCA_025379985.1 Phyllomedusa bahiana
CGGGTTCCTTTAGGGATTGATTTACCCGGCGTTCCGGATATTGAACTGCGCATGTCCGGAAGAGAGAAATATGTCATTTCCGGTTGGCGGCGCCGGGAATGACATTGCGCATGTCCGAGTAACGACCCAGACCATGCGGCGCCCGGCGTTCTAAAAACTTCACTGCGCATGTCTGAGAAGAGAATGCATGTCACTTACGAGTAGCGCTGCCGGGATCGTCACTGCACATGTTAAAAGCTCAGCTCGACCTCTGCGCTGGAATTCTAAATAAGTGCCTAACCAGATACACGCTACTGTGGCAACATAAATAAGCCATGGCGAGTGCACTCGTTCTCGACGTCACCCCATATACTCGCATATGTATTGGTAACCATTGCAAGCTATTGTAACGGGACTTATCGCCTTAGTGCTCAAAATTTACCGGAGTAATTACCATACAACCGACATGAATAGGTTAGTAAGGGCTTAATCCAGGGCCAAAGATTTCGGGGTACAGCGTTCACTGTCCTCAGCTGACTTGAATTATCAAACTGTAGGTAATCAGTGAATATAATGAAAAAATTATAATATAGTACTGATACATATCCAATGGTCAGATCTGAACAATTAATAGTGGTCCTCTATGGAGAGTGTGAACAAGGTAGAGCAGAGTAAGCAGGCCTAAAGCAGAGTCTATTCAATAAAACAGCCAAATTGTAAAGTCTCATTGAGGCCCCTTGGATGAACAGAATCCATACGGTAAATCCATTGGGCCTCTTTGCATAGAATTCGTCTATCCCATTCACCTCCTCTGGGGGATGGTCTCACGACCTCTAAAATTAGAAAACGCAGAGATTCCCATTCACCATTATGATGTTCCCACACAACCCTCACAGTTTTAAGAGGGCCCTGAGAACACATCTTCTCACTCTGGCCTACCAAGATCCCTAACTGCTATCACACACATTTGTCACTCCCTTCACTAGGGCACTCACAGGCACTTATCTGTATATAGATGTACAGTCTGGGTGGCAGGTTCATCCATTTTTCATGTAAACCACCCCCTATTTATGAAACAAGGCTGGACCATTGTAAACTTGGCACTTCTCACCGTATGTTTCACCCACACACCCTAACAGATTGTAAGCTCTCACGAGCAGGGCCCTCACACCTTGTGTCTCATTTGTAAGTACTTTTAATGTGTAATGTCTGTAAGTTTACCCTTGAATTTGTAAAGTGCTGCGAAATATGTTGGCGCTATATAAATAAAGATTATTATTATTAATAAACAACAAAAAGAAAGCGTTTCAGCTACTAAAACAGGAGGGCAGTGAAGATGCACTAAAAAGCTATAAGGAAAAAAATAAAATATGTAAAATTATGATAAAGGCATCAAAGCTGGATACAGAAAGACATATTGCTATAGAAAGTAAAACTAACCCCAAAATATTTTTTAACTATATAAATAATAAAAAGATTGAAACAGAAAATGTTGACCCTTTGAAAGCATTGATGGAGATATTGTGGAGGACGATGAGAAGAAAGCAAACCTATTAAACAATTTTTTTCTCCACTGTATTTACCGAGGAGGATGACCCTTCTGTTGATGAGCAGAGGGATGAGGTAAACTCCAACTTAAATGTTTCTGGTCTAACCCAGGAAAAAGTGCAGCTCCACCGAAATAAGATTAAAATAGACAAATCCCCAGGTCCTGATGTCCTAAGGGAATTAAGTGATGTCATAGGCCCCTATTCTTTTTTTTTTAACTGTATATTTTTATTAATAATTTTCCAAAATGAAACATTGAAGACATGTTGATATAAATATCAAGATGTCTTTAATGTTTCATTTTGGAAAATTATTAATAAAAATATACAGTTAAAAAAAAACACATACAAAACACATACAAAGAACATACTATGTATTAGAGTACATCCTGAGAAGGCGAGCAGGGACAGCTTTTTCAAATCAAAACTTCTTGACATATAAGAACATACAATAATATACCCAGGAATTGGTAAACTTCGCAAGCTCACGGTCATCAGGAAGGAGTAATCACAATTATACAAGACACGGACAACACCACAGGAGGGGATAGCACGAAAGTAGGGGGGTGGAGGGGAGAAGGGGAGGGCGGGGAGGTGTTGCCCAAGGTAACCAGCTCATATAGAGTAAGTTATGGAGAACGCATCCCAAGTCGACCATACTTTATCGAATAGGTCCATCCTATTATTCAGGGTCGCCGATGAATATTCCATTCGGCGAACTTCCCTAACTCTTTGGTATAGCTCAGCAATTGAGGGAGGGGAAGTCTGCCTCCACATTCCTGAAATCAAACATCTTGCAGCGGTAAGAACATGCCTAGTCAGAACCCCCTTGGGCTTAGACAGGCACGGCACCGGACTATTAAGCAGATAAATAAGTGGATTTATAGGTATCCGTACACCAAGAAGGTCAGCAAGGAAGATTGCCAATCTCAAATGGACTACAAAACATAATAAGGCTGTGCACATCTAAAATATATTCTGAAAAAAGCTGCCTCTTTTAAACCAGTGCAGGATAATCCAATTGCTAGTTCCTACCATTCCCTGAAGTTGCAGTCTGGATTGACGCCTAGTGAGGTAACATGTTTAGTGTAGGGACTCACCTGCTCTGGGATCCCCTTGACGTTTTGGGAGGTGAGCTTAATACAATCTTTGATCAAATACTGTAAACTAAGAGTCCCAGGTTTTTCATATTTTCCTTAGCAGTAATGCATTTCCAATAGTCCTATATACCTTGAGGTTTTACTTAGTCTTTAGTGTGCCACTGATATTTGTGTTAGATGTCATACAGGGAAGCGCCCTGCCAAGATTTGTGTCAGGACCGCTCAGCGAGCGGGAGGTGGATCCACTGGTCACCGCTAGGAGTTGGCGTAGCCTACTCCGGGGAACTGAGTCTAAGGGTCCCCTTGTCTTCACCGGAGCCAGCCACAAGGCAGGACGAGCTTTGCTGCAGGGAATCCCCCAGGTCGCTACCCCCGACGCAGGACCCAGCGGTGACAGCCGAAGCAGGTGACATAGGCACAGGAACACCCGGAGCATGGTACTTGAATAGGCAGGACACCGGAGCGTAGAACCCGAGTAGGCAGAACGGGCTAGGCAGGACTGACAAGGCAGGAGCAGAAACGTAGAATGCGGAACTGTCAGAGGAAACGCCAGCAAACGCAGACAAACGTTGCTAATGCAGGGACACCAACAATAGGGCGCCGACAGCGGGAAGGGGCCTCCCTATAAAGCCCAAGCTCAAAGGCCATAGGTGGAAAGGGAGCACCAATTAGGTGCTGTCCCTTTAAATCTAGGAAGCTGCTCGCGCGCGGCCCCTAGTGGCCGGCAGGGAAAGTGCAGGCAGAAGCAGAGACTGCCGCACGGCGCTGAAGGAGGAAGCTGGATGCAGCCAGGTAAGTAGTGGCGCAGCGCATGCCGGGGCTGGCTGCGCCTGGGGTCGGACGCCCGGTCCGCGGCACGGAAGGTGGCAGGAGCTGGGAGGCGTGAGTGACCGCGGCCCGGGCGCCGGACCGCAGCATGCGGCGTTACAGTACCCCCCCCCCCCCCTTAGGGCCCCTCCTTCCAGAAAACTGGAGTCTGTGAAAACGTTGGATGAGAGTGGGAGCATTGATGTTTTCTTGAGGCTCCCAGGACCTCTCCAAAGCCCTTCCAATCCACGAGGTAGTAAGTCTTGCCCCTAGAACGCTTCATGTCCAGGATTTCTTTTACTTCGTAGATGCCTTCGGTATTAGGAGGTGCGTGACAGGAACCGCCTTGCGTGAATACCAATTGGGAATTACTGGTTTCAGGAGAGACACATGAAATGAATTGGGGATGCGGAGGGAGGGAGGCAAGCGGAGTTTGTAGGATACCGGGTTGATCTGTCGTAGGACACTGAAAGGACCAAGATAGCGTGGTGCAAACTTCAAACTAGGCACACGGAGGCGGATGTGCTTGGAGGAGAGCCAAACTTTATCCCCAGGTTGGTATGTAGGAGATGCTCTGCGCTTCTTGTCAGCTTGCGCCTTAAATCGGGTGGCCGCGTGACACAAATTTTGACGGGTGAGTCGCCAAATTTGAGAAAAGTCCCGTACTAGGATATTGGCAGCAGGAACTTCGGAAGAGGCAGACAGTGGCAGAGGAAGACGAGGATGTTGACCGAACACCACATAGAAGGGAGACTCCCCTGAGGACTCGCTAGTATGGTTGTTGTAGGCGAACTCCGCCCAGGGGAGCAGAGAGACCCAATCGTCTTGCCGAGCTGAAATAAATTGGCGCAGGTAGTTCACCAGGACCTGGTTGATCCGCTCCACTTGGCCATTAGACTGTGGGTGATATGCAGATGAGAAATCCAATTTAATTCCCAGCAGAGAGCACAAGGTACGCCAGAAGCGAGAGGTGAATTGCACTCCTCTATCAGAGACGATGTTAGAAGGCATACCATGTAAACGAAAGATGTGCTGTATGAACAATGAAGCCAGTTGTGGAGCCAAAGGAAGACCTGGCAGAGGTGTGAAATGCGCCATCTTGGAGAATCGATCCACCACGACCCAGACAACCGAACACCCCTTGGAGACTGGGAGATCAGTCACAAAGTCCATAGCGATGTGGCTCCATGGTACTTCGGGCACTGGCAATGGCAACAGATAACCAGCAGGTCGAAGACGAGAGCTCTTACTCCGGGCACAGTTAGGGCAAGCCGCCACGAAATCCTTGACATCCTGTGCGAGGGAGGGCCACCAGTAGTGACGTGCGATGAGACGGAGAGACTTACGATAGCCAGCATGACCGGCCACTTTGGAAGCGTGACCCCAGGACAGAATGCGTTTCCTCAGGGTGGGACGCACAAAGGTCTTACCAGGCGGTAAGGGGGCCTTAAGGGGGCCGCAACCTTAAGGGGGCCGCATTAACCAGGCGTTCAGGGGGGATTATGTACTGTGGTTCAGATTCAGAGTCGGAGGCATCTGTTGCACGGGACAGAGCATCGGCCTTGAGATTTTTTGCGGCTGGCCGGAAATGGAGGATGAAGTTGAAACGAGAGAAGAATAAGGACCACCGGGCCTGACGAGGATTCAAGCGTTGTGCTGTCTGTAGGTAAAGCAGGTTCTTATGATCCGTATAGATGGTCACAGGATGTAGAGCTCCCTCCAGAAGATGCCGCCATTCACCCAAGGCCAATTTGATCGCCAGTAGTTCTCTGTCCCCAATAGAGTAGTTTTTCTCCGCCGGCAAGAAGGTCTTAGAGAAGAAGCCACAGGTGACGAATTTGCCCTTGGCATTCTTTTGTAGAAGGACAGCTCCAGCTCCGACTGAGGACGCATCAACTTCCAGAAAGAAGGGGCTCTCAGGATCCGGGCGATGAAGCACAGAGGCGGAGGCAAAGGCTGCTTTTAACCGGGCAAAGGCTTCTTCAGCCTCCGAGGTCCATAGACGAGGGTTACTGCCTTTCTTGGTGAGAGCGACAATAGGAGCTATGAGCGTGGAGAAATGTGGAATAAATTGACGGTAATAGTTGGAGAAACCGATGAACCGCTGCGTGGCCAGTTCAATACTGCCGAAGACTTTTCTGGATCCATTAGAAGACCTTGCGCAGAGATTATGTACCCCAGGAATGGTAAACCTGGATCCTATCGAACCTATTATGGTAAAATGGTTTGAATAGGCACGTCTCCAACTTGGCGTAGAGATGGTTGCGTCTAAGGCGAGAGAGTACTAGACGAACATGATTCTGATGGGATTTTAAATCCGGAGAGTAGATCAAGATGTCGTCCAAGTAGACAAGTACACAGTGGTAGAGAAGGTCTCGGAAGATGTCATTTACGAATTCTTGAAATACAGCGGGGGCGTTGCAAAGGCCATAGGGCATGACAAGGTATTCGTAATGGCCATCGCGGGTGTTAAAGGCGGTCTTCCACTCGTCTCCCTCGCGTATACGGATCAGATTGTAAGCGCCCCGGAGATCGAGCTTGGAGAAGACTGTGGCTCCCTGGATCCTATCGAAGAGCTCCGAAATCAACGGCAATGGGTAGCGATTTTTGATAGTGATCTTATTGAGGCCCCGATAGTCTATGCACGGTTGCAAGGACCCGTCCTTCTTCTCGACAAAAAAGAAGCCAGCCCCTGCGGGAGATGAAGACTTGCGGATAAAGCCCTTTTCCAGATTTTCCTTGATATACGCCGACATTGCCTCAGTTTCAGGCCGGGACAAGGGGTACACTCTACCCCGGGGAGGCGTAGATCCTGGCTGCAGCTCAATCGGACAATCGTAGGGCCGGTGAGGAGGAAGAAACTCCGCCTGTTTCGTGCAGAACATGTCCGCAAACTCCCGGTAGTGAGCAGGAAGACCTGATGGAGCAGGAACGGCTGGAAGAAGGGTAGAGGCACCCACCAAACGTGGAGGACGTGGTGTCGAAATGCAACTGGAGTGGCACTGGGTACCCCATCGAGTGACTTCACCCGTTTCCCAGTCAATGGTGGGGCTGTGATCCCGCAGCCAAGGAAGCCCCAAGAGGAGAGTACTAGCGGAGCATGGCAAGACAAGGAAAGAGATCTTTTCCTGATGTAGTACTCCTATACGCAACTTAAGGGGCTGCGTGCGGTGCCGGATGGTACAGGAGAGGACTTCTCCATTCACGGAAGAAACGGAGAGAGGCTTGTCCAAGGGAATCACTGGCAGCCGGTACCTATCCACAAGAGCAGGATGGATGAAGTTGCCCGCCGACCCAGAGTCCACAAAGGCAGCAACTCGAAGGCATGATCCGGAGGGAAGCGTAAGAGTGACCATCATGGTCAATGGCGGAGAGGAGAGTTCCGTGCCCAGGTTCGCCTCTCCCACGAAGCCTAGGCTCTGTAGTTTCCCGGACGCAGGGGGCACTCCCTACGCAGATGATCTTGGGCACCGCAGTAGAGGCAGAGTCCTTGGTTGCGCCGGCGAGTCTTTTCCTTCTCCGACAGGTGGGCCCTATCTACGTGCATGGGCTCCTCCCGATTGGATGCAGGGACAGGCTGCAGGGGACGCTGGAAGACAGGTGCAAGACGAGGACTCCTGCGGGGGCGATAATTCTCCCGTTGAAGCCGAACCTCCTGTTGACGTTCCGAGAAATGGATGTCGATGCGGGTGGCCAAGGTGATGAGGTCGTCCAGGCTGGTGGGCAGGTCACGCCCCGCAAGTTCATCCTTAATACGACCGGCCAATCCCTCCCAGAAGGTTGCGACCAGGGCCTCGTTGTTCCAGGACAGCTCTGAGGATAAAGTCCGGAATTGTACAGCATACTGTCCCACTGAGGAGTCACCTTGTCGGAGACGAAGACGGGAAGAGGCAGCGGAGGAAGCTCGTCCCGGCTCTTCAAATACCTTACGGAAGGCGGACAGGAAATTCGCTAGATTGGCTGTCAGCGGATCTCCACGTTCCCACAGAGGTGTCACCCAGGCCAGTGCTTCACCGGAGAGGAGAGAAATAATGAAGGCCACTTTAGCCCGATCAGTGGCGAATTGGTGTGCCAGGACCTCGAAGTGGATCGTGCACTGGTTCAGGAATCCACGACAGGCCTTGAGATCCCCATAGTAGCGAGGTGGCAGAGGCAGGTGCAGGGAGGAACTGCTAGATGCTGCGGGTACCGAAGTGAGAACCGGAATGGAGGCAGGTGCCGGAGCCGGGGCCGCAGGTGGTTCTGGGAGTCGAGCCGCAAGATTCTGGAGCATGGCGAAGAGTTGTTCTTGACGGACGCCCTGGCGCGTAATTTCAGCCACGAGGCTCTCTGTGTCTGGTAGCGGTTGATCGGCGGGATCCATGGCCCTATTGTACTGTCAGGACCGCTCAGCGAGCGGGAGGTGGATCCACTGGTCACCGCTAGGAGTTGGCGTAGCCTACGCCGGGGAACGGAGTCTAAGGGGCCCCTTGTCTTCACCGGAGCCCGCCGCAAGGCAGGACGGGCTTTGCTGCAGGGAATCCCCCAGGTCGCTACCCCCGACGCAGGACCCAGCGGTGACAGCCGAAGCAGGTGACGTAGGCACAGGAACACCCGGAGCGTGGTACTTGAATAGGCAGGACACCGGAGCGTAGAACCCGAGTAGGCAGAACGGGCTAGGCAGGACTGACAAGGCAGGAGCAGAAACGTAGAATGCGGAACTGTCAGAGGAAACGCCAGGAAACGCAGACAAACGTTGCTAACGCAGGGACACCAACAATAGGGCGCCAACAGCAGGAAGGGGCCTCCTTATAAAGCCCAAGCTCAAAGGCAATAGGTGGAAAGGGAGCACCAATTAGGTGCTGTCCCTTTAAATCTAGGAAGCTGCTCGCGCGCAGCCCCTAGTGGCCTGCCGGGAAAATGCAGGCAGAAACAGAGTCTGCCGCACGGCGCTGAAGGAGGAAGCTGGATGCAGCCAGTTAAGTAGTAGCGCAGCGCATGCCGGGACTGGCTGCGCCTGGGGTCGGACGCCCGGTCCATGGCACGGAAGGTGGCAGGAGCTGGGAGGCGTGAGTGACCGCGGCCCGGGCGCCGGACCGCAGCGCGCGGTGTTACAATTTGATTCCCACTTCATCATGTACTTATGTCTTATTTCCTTGTCAGGGGTAGGATCCTGCAAAATTGCGTATATTGCGGAGATGAGCCCCTTTGTGGATACTCCAGCCTTGCATATCATCTCAAATTGGGTGGGCGGTGATAGTCTATTAGTACCGTAGATCGAGAAAAGGAGGTGGCTGATTTGAAGGTAGTGGAAGCTCGAACGAGAGGGGAGGTCATACTTAGTTTGTAGAGCTTGGAAAGGGATCAGCTTCCTATCTCGGCCTTCCGTGATGTCCACGAATCTAAATAAGTCATGCCCCAGTCATGGCCGAGCAAAAAGTCCTGACGAGATCCACGGCAGAAGAGGGGTGCATAGGAAAGAGGCCATTGGTGAGGCCCTAGAGGCAAGTGAGAATTTGGATTGGCAATATTTCCAAATCTGTAGCGTAAATCTGATAGGTCCCAGCAGCGGGCCCATCTCTGGGAGAGGACGAGAGTGCCACAGAAATGCGTTGGGGTGTGTGGGAGCTAGCCACAATTTTTCTATCTCTACCCATTTGGAATAGGCTCTCAGCGAGGACCATGCGGGTATGCGCATGGTAGCCAAATAGTAGTTTAACATATTGGGTACCGCTAGGCCACCCCTCTGTTTGCTGGTCAACAACACCTCTTTTGATACTCTGTGGCGCCCTTGTGCCCATATAAAGATTAGTATTGCCGCTTGCAGTGATCTCAATTCAGCCAGGGGGACCGCCACGGGGAGAGTCTCAAACAAATAAAGGAGTTTGGGAAGAATATTCATCTTGACGGAATTGATCTTGCCGAAGAAAGAGATCGGGAGGGAGTTCCACTTCAGGAGTAAGCCCTTCAAGTCCCTAAAAAGGACTCTCTCTCTGACTCTCTTGCACCTCTCTCTACCATATCCTCATTTGATGACCCTGACACAGCCACTGCTTTCTACAACCACACAATCTCCTCCAAACTCGATTTGGTCGCCCCTCTCACACACAACAGAACCCGCAAAATCAACAGACAACCCTGGCACACAGACTTCACTAAACAGCTGAGGCGAGCTTCCAGAATTGCTGAACGCTGCTGGAAGAAAACCCGCTCCACCAATGACTTCACCACATACAAACAATCACTACACACATTTAAGTCTGCACTCACCCAGCCAAACAGGATTACTTCACCATTCTCATATCCTCTCTCTCTCACAACCCCAGACAATTTTTTAACACCTTCAACTCTCTCCTCCGTCCACCAGCACCCCCTCCCCCATTTCTCCTTTCAGCAGACGACTTTGCCACTCACTTTCTAAACAATACCAACCTCATCGGAGAAAGCTTCACCTCATTGTCCCCTTCGCCCACTTCCATGCCTGCACAGTCCCCACCCCCCCCCCTGCTCCCGTCTCCCCGGACTGTCCCCCTAACTGGCGTCTCCACTGTCACGCATGGCAAGCTCGCCGCTCTACGCTCCAAATCCAACCTCACTACCTGTAACCTTGATCCATTGCCATCTCACCTCATCCCTGACCTTAGTGCTGTCATCATCCCAGCCCTTGCCCATCTCTTCAACCTATCACTAACCTCTGGCATCTTTCCTTTCTCCTTTAAACATGCGACCATCACACCCATCCTTAAGAAACCATCTCTTGACCCCTCTTGTCTGTCCAACTATCGCCCCATCTCACTGCTTCCATTTGCTTTGAAGCTCCTCAAGCAGCACGTCCATCTTTAACTGTCCACCCATCTGTCCTCCAACTTTCTTCTTGACCCACTGCAATCTGGTTTCCGATCTCATCACTCTACTGATGACCAAGGTCACCAATGACCTATTAACCGCTAAAGCCTCACGTCACTACTCGATCCTTCTCCTCTTAGACTTATCTTCTGCCTTTGACACTGTTGACCATTCCCTCCTGCTACAAATCCTCTCCTCCCTCGGCATCATGGACTCAGCTCTTTCCTGGATCTCCTCGTACCTCTCTGATCGGACGTTCAGTGTTTCTCATTCTCGCTCCACCTCCTCCCCTCGACCTCTCTTTGTTGGTGTCCCCAAAGGGTCAGTCCTGGGCCCACTACTCTTCTCTATCTACACTCTTGACCTGGGTCAGCTCATAGCATCACACGGCTTTCAATACCACCTGTATGCTGATGACACCCAACTTTACATCTCTGGCCCTGCCATCAACTCTTTACTGTCCAAGATCCCAGATTGTCTGTCCTCCATATCCTCTTTCTTCTCCTCCCGTCTCCTAAAACTTAATGTAGAGAAAACGGAATTCATTATCTTTCCACCCTCCCACTCCATCCCTCCACCTGATCTCTCTATTACAGTCAACGGCTCCACACTCTCACCAGTCCCACAAGTCCGCTGCCTTGGGATAACCCTTGACTCCGCTTTGTCCTTCAAACCACACATCCAAGCCCTCACCTCCGCCTGCCGCCTCCACCTGAAAAATATTTCACGAATCCGCTCATTCCTCAACCCTGACACTACAAAAATGCTGGTCCATGCCCTCGACATCTCCCGCCTAGACTACTGCAACATCCTTCTCTGTGGCCTCCCGTCTAGCACTCTTGATCCCCTTTAATCCATCATCAACTCTAGCGCCCGTCTTATCCACCTCTCTCCTCGCTACTCCCCTGCCAATCCCTTCACTGGCTACCCATTGCCCAGCAAATTCACTTCAAGTTGTTAACCATGACCTCCAAGGCTCTCCATAACCTCTCCCCTCCGTTCATCTCTGCCCTAATCTCTGAATACTCCCCCTCACGCAATCTCCGCTCCTCACAGGACCTTCTTCTCTGCTCTCCCCTTATCAGCTCTTCACACAACCGTCTCCAAGACTTCTCCCGTGCTTCATCCACACTCTGGAACTCACTGCCCCAACACATCAGACTCTCCTCCACTTTCACCAGCTTCAAAAGCAACCTGAAAACCCATCTCTTCAGGATAGCCTATAAACTATAGTACCCCTCCTGTCACTACACCCTCCAAAAACATGTCTGCCCCCACCGTCTGTCTCTTTCCCCCATCCTTGTAGATTGTAAGCCTTCGTGGGCAGGGTTCTCTCTCCCTCTGTGCCAGTTGATTGTCACATACTGTCAGCATTGAACTTGTTTGACATGTTATGTTTGTAACCCTCTTGAATGTACAGCGCCCTGGAATCAATGCCGCTCTAAAATAAATAATAATAATAATAATAATAATAATAATAAAAAGTGGAGGATAGTTAGTCTTATATAGGGTCTCATACCTACTAGTTATTTGAGTTCCTAGGTATTTAAGTGAATGTTCCCTCCACGTATAGGGGAAATTGCTTTTAAGGAAATCTGATACTGCAGGTGGTAGGTTAATGGGGAGGGCTTCGGATTTAGAGGAGTTAACTTTATAACCAGATACTTTTCCAAAAGTGTTTAGTAGGGAATGGAGGGAGGGGAGGCTAGTATGTGGCGCCGTGAGGGTCAGAAGAATGTCGTCGGCGAACAGAGACAGTTTGAACTCCTTGTCCCTTACTGTAATCCCTCTTATATACGGATCAGCTCTTATCGCGGCCACCAGCGGCTCTATGCACAGAGCAAATAAGAGAGGGGACAAGGGACAACCCTGTCTCATTCCGTTCTTTATCCGGAATCTTTCAGAAGTGCAATAGGGCAGTTTTATTGTCGCGGAGGGCGTGGCGTAGAGACCTCGGATCGCAGTCATGAAGGCGCCCGAAAAACCAATGGCAGATAAAGTCTCGAACATGAAAGGCCAGCTTAGCCTATCAAAGGCCTTTTGTGCGTCAAGGCTAAGGATAAGTGCCTGTCGATTTTGGGAATTAGCAATTTCTATCAGGTTGATGGTCCGCCTAGTATTGTCCCCTCCCTGCCTAAATGGGACAAACCCCACCTGGTCCTTATTAATAAGAGAAGGGAGCCAGTGATTTAGCCTGTTGGCCAGGATCTTTGTGTAAATTTTTAGATCAAAGTTAAGAAGTGCTATGGGCCGGTAACTGGCACTGTCCGCCGGGTCCTTTCTGGGTTTATGGATGAGGGAGATGTGGGAGAGGGTCATTGATTCCAGAAGAGGGGAACCCTCCAGGAAAGAGTTAAACAGTTGGAGCATGTGGGGGGCAAGAGAATCAGAATACACTTTATAATATAGGTATGATAGGCCATCCGGCCCTGGGGCCTTCCCCGAGGGAAGCTGTTTCAGGACCTCCGTGACTTCCTCCGCTACAAAAGGGGCGTTGAGGAAGGCATGAGCTTCAGGTGGGAGGGAAGCGAGGGGGCACTTTCGCAGAAAGTCTTTGATTTGCTTCTGGGTCTCATTTTGGTGCAACTCTGGGGGAAGGGAGTACAATTTAGAAAAGTAATATAAGAAAATATCGGCCATTGTTTTCGGGTCGTAACGCAGCATCCCTGTGTGGTCGCGGAGCGCAGCTGGGGTGGATTTCACAAATCTTTCTTTTAGCTGCTTGGCTAAGATCGTATGGGCTTTGTTGCCGAAGTTATAGTATCGCTGCTTTGAATATACTAAAAGCTTTTCTACCCTACAGGTGGCTATATCCCTTAGATCCTGCCGGGCTGCCACTATACGTCTCAGGGTCATAATACTGGGGCGCACGGTCACCCTTCTCTCGAGATCCCTCAGGAGGGTGCGGAGAGCCAGGGCTTTCTCTCTGCTGTCTTTTTTAAGTCTAGAGCCTAGTGCAATGCAGTGGCCCTGGAATACGGCTTTATGAGCCTCCCAAAGGGAAGAGAGTGAGGATACCGTGCCTGTGTTAAGCTCAAAATAGGAGGCAAGCGTCTCCTGCAATTTTTGCCTATGTGTCTGGTTTTTGAGTAGGGTTTTGCTTAATCTCCAATGACACGAGCGCCAAGGGGATTCCTGGTAATCAAGCTCGACCATGACCGGGGCATGATCCGACCATGTGATCGGCTCAATAATTGAGCCCTTCAGCAGCCGGAGAGTTGAGATATTACCAAAAAAATAGTCCAATCTGGAGTGGGATTTATGCGGATTAGAATAAAAGGTGAATTCTCTGTCCTTGGGATGCCCTATTCTCCACAGGTCAAAGAGGTAATGTGCCCTGATCACTTTTGGAAAGGCCCTAGACAATCTGCCCTGGCTTGGGGGATTTCCTTTGAGGGTGGCCCTATCCATGGAGTCAGAGAAGTTTAGATTAAAGTCACCTCCCAGTAGGAGGGCGGAGGGAGGGAGCTTCGAAAGTTTGCGAAGAACTCTGTTCAGAAAGGACACCTGTGAAGAGTTAGGGACATATATATTGCATAGCAGAACAGGCTTGCCATATAAGGTAGCCTGTAGGATGATGTATCTGCCCGCCGAGTCAATTTGAGATGACATGATCTGCAGGGGGCAAGAATTGGCTATCAATATGGCCACTCCAGCTTTCTTTTGTTCATTAGATGCTGAAAAGGCCGTCGGGTAGTAACGCTTTGCAAAATTGAAGGATCCCGTGGAGTTGTAATGAGTCTCCTGTAGGAAGACAATATCCGCCTTTAGATTCTTACATTCCTGAATTCAGCCCCTTAATATTCAGTGTCATGCACCGAACCATAGTGTCTACCTAGTGGGGGGCGACCCGCTGTTCAGGGATGGCAAATGCCTAAGTATACGAGGTACTCTTGGAGCTATCGGAGATAACTGAGTTGGGGAGGAGGGGGAGGAAGGAAGCACTAGAAAGGGAAACACAGGGATAGAGGGAGACGTAAACAAGAGAGCAAAAGTTAAATCTCAAACCAGCAAAATAACTGGTAAACTAGAAAACCAGAGAGCTAAGCAGCTCAGAGAAGGAAAAAATGGGGGAAGAAAAAAACCCCCAGTTGAGTGGCGTCTCTGGTTTGCGAGGCTCAGGGGTTGGCCAGAAAGAAGGGGCCTGAGGGAATCCTCCGAGTGGACCTAAGACCGACGGCCACAGCAGGGGTCCCCCCCCCAGTACCAGCCAAGAAGTCACACACCCATTCGGGGGGCAAACAGGAGAGGCCACGCAAGTAACTAGTCAAAACCAAGGAGGTGTAATGTAAAAAACCACAAAGTCCTCAGTGAAAGGACAGCTACCGCTTAACCGCTATCACGATCAGTAGCATCGAATGATGAACCCAGCCTTGCCAATACTAAAGACTGATCCGCTTAAAAAGTATTGGTGAGGTAGGAAACAGCCTTACGAGCACAACAATTAGGCCTAGCCGTGGGACAGTTCCCGCCTCAGCGTGGTGGGCTGCACCTGGCTTTATGAGTCGGGAGGACCCCCTTGGGGCGTGTCCTTTAGCAGATGAGACAGATTGCCACACCGGCGGCGGGGGTGGTGGTAAAGCAGACAGTTCCCAGTTCTCTATGGCTGAAGCAGGGAGGGGGAGGGGGTGCTTGCTGCAGCCCGTACCTGCCTGGCGCTGTGTTGTCTCCTGGAGCTGCAGGGACGCCTGTGTGCTCCTGGGCTGCTCTGAGGGCTCTAGTGACAGGACGAGTCGGAGTTTCTCCGTCTTCCACCGATGCCCGGGTGCCGTAACTCCACTCCTTAGGCGTGTGGGAGGTAGGTGATGATGGCGCCGAGGGCCCTGAGCGCGTCCCACGTGGCGGACCGCGGAGAAGGAAGGCGTCTAGCGGTGTCCGCACTGCAAGGGGCGTCTGGAGTGTGCCCGAGCTCTTCACCTGCTGCTGGGACCTCCTTTACCCATTTAGGGTGCTGATATCGGCCGGGTTCCGTGCTTTACAGCGGGTTAGTGCGGGAGCTCTCTCAGCCTGCGTCCTACTCCATCGACTTCCGGTACCGCCGCCCAGGCCCCTATTCTTAATATTTATGGACTTTATAATAACGGGGTATGTCCCAAAGGATTGGCGCATAGCAAATATGCCAATATTCAAAAGGGGGTCAAAAAGTGATCCTAGAAACTAAAGGCCGGTAAGTTTAACCTCTGTTGTGGGTAAAATGTTTGAAGGTTTTCTAAGAGATGTTATCCTAGAGTATCTCACTGAAAATAAATGTATAATGCTGTTCCAGCATGGGTTTATGAAGGATCGGTCCTGTCAAACTAAACTTATCAGCTTCTATAAGGAGGTTAATTTTAGATTGGATCGGGGTGAGACATTGGATGTCATATATCTAGATTTCTCTAAAACTTTTGATACTGTGCCACATAAAAGGTTGGTAAGTAAAATGAGAATGCTTGGACTGGGGGAAAATGTTTGCAAGTGGATAAGCAACTGGCTCAATGATAGAAAAAAAAGGGTGGTAATTAACAATACATACCCAGACAGGATCCCTGCTACTTGTGGGGTACCACAGGGTTCAGTATTGGGCCCTATCCTCTAATATTTTCATTAATGATCTTACACATGGATTGCACAGTAGAATATCGATCTTTGCAGATGATACTAAGCTCTGTAACGTAATCAACACAATAGAGGATAATGTGTTATTACAAATTGATCTGGATAAGTTGGAGGCCTGGGCAGAGAAATGGCAGATGTTTAACACAGATAAATGCAAGGTTATGTACATGGGGAGGAAAAATTAATTACATGATTACATGTTAAATGGAAAAACGCTGGGTAAAAGTGACGTGGAGAAGGACTTGGGAATCCTGGTGGACAGTAAACTTACCTGTAGCAGCCAGTATCAGGCAGCAGCTGCCAAGGCAAATAGGATTATGGGGTGTATTAAAAGAGGCAGAGATGCACATGATAAGAACATTATTCTCCCATTATACAAGTCACTGGTTAAACCACACATGGAATATTGTGTACAGTTTTGGGCACCAGTGCACAGGAAAGACATTATAGAGCTTGAACAGGTACAAAAGCGGGCAACAAAAATAATAAAAGGACTGGGTGGACTACAATACCCTGAAAGATTAGCAAGATTAGGGTTATTTAGTTTAGAGAAAAGACGGCTTCAGGGGGACATAATAAATATGTTTAAATACATCAAAGGTCAATATAGAGATCTCTCCCAAGATTTATTTATACCCAGGACTGTATCTAGAAAAAGGGGGCATCCTCTACGTCTTGAGGAACGAAAGTATCTACATAAACATAGAAAGGGATTCTTTACCGTTAGAGCAGTGAGACTGTGGAACTCTCTGCCAGAGGAACTTATAGTGAATTCAGTAACAAAAGTTCAAAAAGGGTCTGGGTGCATTTCTAGAGCATAATAATATAACAGGTAATAGTGACTAGGATTCTGGAGAAGGGGTGTTGATCCAGGGATTTATTTTGATTGCCAGATTGGAATCGGGAAGGATTTTTTTTCCCTAAAATGAGGACAATTGACTTCCACATCATGGGGGTTTTTGCCTTCCTCTGGATCAACACTTTAGTAAAATAGGCTGAACAGGATGGATGTCTGTCTTTTTCAGCCTTATGAACTATATAACTACATAACTATGTAACTATTAAGTTCATGTCATTTATACCGCACGGTGACCACTGTAAAAAATAAAAATAAAAAATACTACCAGGATTGCTCTATTCTGTTCAAAATGCCTCACAAAAATCTTAATAAAAAGTGATCAAAGCATCATATGAACCCCATAATAGTATCAATAAAAACATCAACCGATCCTGCAAAAAAGAAGCCCATAACCAGCTCCGTATACAAAAAATAAAAAAAGTTATGGCTGTCAGACTATGACGGCATAAAAACGCAATTTTTATAAACGCATTTCTATTGTGTAAAAGTAGTAAAACATAAAAAACTATATAAAATTTATATCATTGTAATTGTACCGACCCACATGGTAAAGTTATCCTGTCATTTATCCCGCACGGTGAACGCTGTAAAAAATGAAGCCCAAAAACAATGGCCGAACTGCGTTTCCCCCCCATCCCCTTTTCATGGCCTAATGCTAAAAGAACTATGGAACACCTGTGCATCCAAAATGCGCAATACTCTTGCAGGAAACGCATTTTAATAAATTAGGGAATATTTCCTTTGCTAGGGGTTTATACCAGCAGGCTTATATGGCGTCGCAGGAACGAAAAAAAGCGGGAGTTGTCATCCTCTTGTCTCAATCATGCCCCTTTTTAGTTTAAAAAACAAATATTGATGAAAATGGTAGATATATTATTCTACATGGTACTTATCAGGGTGCCACCCACTACGCTGTTTAATTTATATGCACCTAACACTTCCCAAATTAGATTTCTCAAACGGGTTTTTCACAAGCTGTCCAGTTATCTGCCTTCTATGTTGATAGTGGGGGGTGAATTCAATGTAACCTTTTTCTGAAGCAATGGATAGACTGTTTGTTGGATCCGGAACCCGAAATTTCCGGCATAGGGGAATATGTAGGGAATTTCGGAAACTGGTCCGAAAGTATTCACTGTTTGACTTGTGGAGAGTGGCTTATCCAAGGGAGCATGCTTTTTCTTTTTTCTCTACACCACATGCTTCACACTCAAGGATTGATTACTTCCTAGGTAATATCTCTGAGTTGAGGAGAATGGCAGACTTGGAGCCTGGCTCTATTACATGGTCTGACCACGCCCCAGTGATTTTGACATTACGGAAAGAAGCTGTGCCAATTCATAATTATCATTAGATAAATGAGAGCCTTATCAAAAATCCCCACACACGGGAGGATTTTAGCCACCATTTTAAGAAATACTTTTCCACCAATAAAGACTCCTCTTCATTAACCTTGTGGGAGGCACACAAAGCTGTAATTAGGGGTCAGTGTATTTCTATTAGCTCTAGAATTAAGAAGGATAAGCAAATACAGGAAGAGAGCCTTAGGCTCCAACTGGTGGGGTTAGAACAAATCTTGGTAACCTTGTCATCTAGATCTACTCTTTGGAAAATAGTAAAAATCCGCTCACAACTCCAGGATCTAGCTGTTGGACAAGCGGAAAGGTTACTACTTTTCTCCAGATAGATGTATTTTGAGTGGGGTAAAAAAGCCCACACGCTCCTGGCTAGGCAGCTCAGAGAAGATAATTTTAAGCATACTCCACATGCTTTGAGGCAGTCAGGAGGTTATTTAGTACATAACCCCAAGGATATAGCGCAACTTTTCCACAAATATTTTTCTGATTTATACTCCATCCCAAACACTCTGCCAGCTGATCAGCATAAGAGGGACGTGAGGTGAAATCAATTCTTGTCAGCCTGCAGACTACCAAATGCAGAAGTTACCAGTGAGGAAATTGAGAAAGTGTTAAAACAGCTACCCAATGGCAAGGCTCCAGGACTAGATGGTCTAACCTACATTTATTATCAAACCTTTAAAGTGGAGCTTTTACAATACCTAATGCAACTTTATAATGACATATTACAGTGTTCCCCAGTTTCGTCTTCTTTCCTACACTTATATATTACCCTTATACCAAATCTGGAGAAAGATCCCTTAGAGGTATCTAATTATAGGCCCATAACTCTATTAAACACAGATCTTAAAATATTTACTAAAATATTAGCCAACAGATTAGCCATATGGCTCCCACAGATCATACAAACCACAAGTGACGGACAATCAAATCAGCAAAACGGCTGTCATTAACAGAGACAGTCTGCTTACATGCAAAGAGACCCAGAATGAAGACCGAGTGCCCCTAGTTGTCACCTACAGCCCACAGCTGGAGATTCTATGAAAAATTGGCAGGAACTCCAACCTGTGATACATAGGGACAAAAGACTTAAAGAAATAGTCCCAGCCCCCCCTCTCCTTTCCTTTCGGCAACCACCAAACCTGTGGCGTATTATTGTCCGCAGTGCCCTGAAGGCCCCAATAGATAATGGCACCTCACCCTGCCTGCAAAACATGTGCAAGACCTGGTCTTCCAACATGGTGTATCTTATTATGTGTGTGCAATGTCCGACCACAGGCCTCTGTGGGGGAAACAGGGCAGAAACTCAGTCAGGGCATAAATTCACACAGATTCACTATTAACAACAGCAGAACAGATCTCCCAGTGGCCACACACTTCTCCAGAAAAGACCACTCTATTGAAGATCTGCAGGTGGTGGTTTTAATGGGACATTTTAAGACACAGAGGGAGAGGAAGGAATGGAAATTTAAATTAATGCAAAAATGTCAAACTCTGCAAAATGGACTTAATATTTATTCCAGCTTCATGTCACACTATGTATGAACTGTGAGGGTCACAATTCTCCACCTCATACCAAACATATAACAACAATTACTGAGCCCTCCTGTCAAGCCTCACCAGTTTCCATATTGTTTATTTTTGACCTTTTTTCAATAACTCCACTACTTATTGCATTTTTTTATTTTTAAATATTCAAAGACCCTTTGAAGGTCCATGTCTATTGTGTATAAAAAATCTGTGATTTTTTCAGTTTCTTGTATAACACCATGTCTGAAGAAGGGAGCTAGTACTCCAGAAAGCTCACCATCAAATATACTCAGTTAGCCTCAAAAAGGTATTGCCCGATTTCTTTACTCTTCTACTACTTTCTATGGCTAACACGGTACAACATTATACTACAGGTCATACACTGGGATCGGGTGGGATTTGTGATGAGCCGCCAGAGAGGGGATAATACACGGCGAGAAGAGATTGGCGAATTTCTCAAAAATTCGGTTCGCCAGATTTGCCGAATTTTCCGCAAAAATTCTTTTTGACCCGAATTTATTCGTGGCTAATCGTGTTAAAAATCAGCTATTTCCTGGCTGCAGAGAGTCTGTAGGATATTGTAGAACATTGTGCCATGCTCAAATATGCATAGGGAGCTTGGTTTGGTCTTGATACAATGCTGTATTTTAGTATGACACGCAGATGACAGCCACTGCTATTAGAATCGCTTCACACTTCACTTGTCTGGGCAGTTACAGGGGCAAAACTGACCAAATAACTGGGAACACAGCCTGACAAGGTAATGTCAGCGCCAGCTGGAAAGAACCGAGCTGAGGAGCAAGATCCTACTATAGCGTCAAATAGCGCACTCCTTTTACACTGACATCAGATGATTACACAGATTATGACAGAACATGTTCTGTTAAACACTGATACATGTAGAGCCCCCCCCCGGAAGAGTGGAGAGGGTGTCGGCAGTAATTCTGCGTTGACGACACTGATCATTTTTCGTGCCCTTCTTTTGATCCGTCAGTGTCCGATTTCAATCGGTCAATAATTCATCAGTATTACTAAAGACAAAAAGAAACAGGAGTTGATACAAAACAGAGATGACAAGTAAATGGAATATTTGCATTTATTTTGTGTTTTGTATCCACTCCTGCTTATGGCTACCTAGTCATCAGACAATCCTGATGCAAACAAAGGACCATGTCATACTGGCCTTATGGCTTCTCTGAAGACACAATCGGTTGTGTTTGTCCTTTTCATTCCTTCTGACAAATTAAAAGAATGGGAAAACCAAACATAGTGGCAATGCAATAGAGTGGTGGGGGGTGAAAACAGCATTAGGAAACAACAGGGTGTTCGAGTGAGACAGTGGTCAGTTGACAGCAGTGTGGAGGTGGCAACAACATCAGTAGGCCACAGAGTGGCAAATGACAAGTTGAGGAAGTGGCAGCAACATCAGTAGGGCACAGAGTGGCACAATGACAGAGTGTGGAGGTGGCAGCAACACCAGTAGGCCACAGAGTAGCAAATGACAGGTTGAGGATGTGGCAGTAACATCAGTAGGCCACAGAGTGGCACAATCACACAGTATGGAGGTGCCAGCAACATCAGTAGGCCTGTCAGGAATCTCCTACTATGCCTTGGAACTTACTAACTGTGTTTTCCCTTAAGTTTGCCCTCAGTTAAGATGGTGGATTGTGTCTCAACTGGTTGCCATCTTGTTTCCTGTTTCCTGTTCCTGGTTCCTATATAAACTCCTCAAGCCTGTTGTTCACTGCTTGAGTATTGTGCTTAGCTCCTGCTTTCCAGTCCTCTCGCCTGGGAACTTGCCGTCCAGCCTTGTTCCTGTTCATTGCAGTTAACCCTGCGCTAACCTTTTGCCTGCTGTCGCTCCACCGCTTAACCTCTGCACTTCTGACCAAGCAGCAACTCATTACCTTCCTGGGACCTCGCTATCCACCTGCCTCCCTGTGTTTGTACCTAGCCCGGCCATTGGATTCCAGCAGTATACACCAGTATCGTGACAAGGCCACAGAGTGGCAAATGACAGGTTGAAGAGGTGGCAACAACATCAGTAGGGCACAGAGTGGCACAATGACAGAGTGTGGAGGTGGCAGCAACATCAGTAGGCCACAGAGTGGCAAATGACAGGTTAAGGAGGTGGCATCAACATCAGTAGGACACAGAGTAGCACAATCACACAGTGTGGAAGTGGCAACAACATCAGTAGGCCACAGAGTGGCAAATGACAGGTTGAGGAGGTGGCAGCAACATCAGTAGGGCACAGAGTGGCACAATCACACAGTGTGGAGGTGGCGGCAGCAACAGCAGCAGCAGCATGAGGTCGGAGAGTGGCGCAACCACAAATTCTGGAGGTGGCAGCAACATGAGTAGGCCACAGAGTGGCACAATGACACAGTGTGGAGGTGACGGCAGCAACAGCAGCAGCAGCATGAGGTCGGAGAGTGGCACAATGACAAATTCTGGAGGTGGCAGCAACATGAGTAGGCCACAGAGTGGCACAATGACACAGTGTGGAGGTGACGGCAGCAGCAGCAGCATGAGGTCGGAGAGTGGCACAATGACAAATTCTGGAGGTGGCAGCAACATGAGTAGGCCACAGATTGGCACAATGACACAGTGTGGAGGTGGCGGCAGCATCAGAAGTCTACATAATGGCCTAGTGAAGAGTGGGAAGGTGGGTGGCAATACCAGTCCCTGGTAAAGATGGTGGGTGGTAGATGGAGCAGTTGGAAGCAGATGTGTGGCATCAGGCGGGTGACAGCATCAGAATAGTAGCTGAGTCAGCTAGCCAGAAGAATCTAGACTCATTTCTCAAAGTTTTGTAGGCGTCATGGCTGATCTAATCTGATGCATAAGGCATTTGTGAGTGGAAATCCTGGCCAATCCACGCCTGATTCATTTTGACAAAAGTGAGTCTCTCCACATTTCGGGTGGACAAGCGAGTTCTCCTTGGGGTAACTATGGCCCCCGCCGCACTGAGCACCTGCTCTGATGCCACACTACTCTCTGGGCAGGACAGCTTCTCCAGTGAAAACTCGGCAAGTTGCGGCCACACATCCAGTTTGGCTGCCCAGTAGTCCAGCGGATCTTCTATGTGGGGTGGCAGAAATCTGTCCAAGTAGGCCACCACCTGCTGGTTCAGGGTCTGCTCCAGGTCCTGCTGCTGCTACTGGTGAGTACCCTCCTCACTAGGCAGGTGAAGGAAGCTGCTCATCAACGACTCCGGACTTAGGCTGCTGCTGATGGAGCTGGTACTGCTCCTACCCCCCACCCTCCCACAGCTGCTGTGGCAGTGGTACGTGAGCGATGAGGAACCCCCCGGTCAGACCTGTCAGAGGATGGACGATGGCGCAGATAGGCAGCGGCCAACTGACTACATAGGATTTCTCTATAGTACTTGAGTTTGTCCTCCCTCTCAGCAGTGAAAAAAAGGCTCCCATTTTGGACCGATAGCGAGTGTCCAAGAGGGTGGAGAGCCAGAAGTCATCCCTCTGCCGGGTAGTGACTATTCGGCTGTAACTAGCCAGGCAGATCAGCATGCAGTGGGCCATCTGCGCAAGTGACTCTGAGGGACTCCCTGCCTCCATCTCCACTGTATACTGCCACGGTGTGTCTGGGTCATCTGCCTCGTCTTCCTCATCTCCCTCTACCTCCTCCGGCTGCTCCTGCTCCTCCTCTCCTGTCACCTGAGTAGAAAAACCACTCATTTTGCCAGACACTGCTTGTGCTCCAATGTCCTCCTCCTCCAGTTCAGCCCCCACCGGACTCATGTGGCCGTGAGATGTAGTCGCCACTGGGTGCTGCCGCTGTTGCTGCGGCAGGATGGACCACCCCATGTGAGACAAGTTTATCCCAGGCCACTGGATGGTGACACTGCATGTGTTGAGACAGGGTCATGGTGCCAACGTCAGCTCCCTGTCCACGCTTCACTTCTGCCCACAGATTCTACATATACACATGTTCGGCTCCTCCGGTGTCTTTGCAAAAATAACTGCCACACCACTGAGTAGGTGATTTTACCACTAACGCTCTGCACTGACTGACTACTACTACTGCTGCCTCGGTGAGCCCCTGTGCTGCTACTTTCTTGGACCTGCAAAGTGGGTGGTATACCCCGTGGCCGTTTGGCTCCCGACCTCTCACTTCTGCCACCCTGCTGACTCACGGCCACACTACCGACTTGCTGGCTGCGCTGCTGCCTGACGCACAACCTGATGCCCTCTTCTTCCAACGATGATGATGAAGCCCTTGCTTCACCCAGCTCCCAAGTGCCATCAGCTACATCGTCATCGATTAGTGTTTGCCCATCACTGCTGTCCTCCTCAACGGTCTCGGTATGCAGAGCCTGACTTCCCGCAACATAACCTCCCGTGCCACTCTCCACATCACTACTTGACCACCTACTGCAAGAAGCAGCGCGTGTCTGCCCCACCTCTTCACTGCCAAGTAGCTGCTGACTGTCCTCAAATAGTTCGTCCTCGCTATATAATGCGCAGAACCCAGACCACATAGTAGGACTCTGGCTGAGGGAACTGAATGGGACAGAGGTGGGTTGAGGACAGTTGAGGGCCCCTGACCTGCTCCCGGGCCATGCCAACTAAGGGTTGTGTCTGAAGAACCCACAGACTCTTGGCTGGGGTTGCCAGATGTCATCTGGGAGGAAGTGGATGACCTAGTCAACCAATCAAGAACCGTTGGCTTGGTGATCAACCCATGGCCGCTACATGACAACGGTAGCTCTGGCCTCACTGAGTCACCCCTTCTGCGACGTCCCCTTAATGTGCTGTGACCTGTGCCTGCTCCATTAACATTTGTGCCACTGCCACTCGCGTGTGAAGGGCCTGCCACCTCTCTGTCTGACATACTGTTTGATCAAAAATTTAGAATACAACAGACTCTGTTTAATGAAGATGTCTGTATATGATAAATACAGACCCTGTATTTGACTCAAATTACCCCACAAACAAGAGGATAAATTAACCCTTTGGTATAAAATACCCTACAGAAAGAACTAGATGGAATCCAGGCGTTTATGGGGCAGAAATACACACACCCTGTATTTGACTCAAAACTACCCCACAAACAATTTGGAGAAAATAACCCTTGGTATAAAATACCCTACAGAATGAATGAGATAGAATTCAGGCATGTATGGGGCAGAAATACACACACCCTGTATTTTACTCAAATTCTCCCACAAACAATAGGAGAAATTAACCCTTGGGTAGAAAATAGAATAGCCTACAGACTGAACCAGATGGAATTCAGGCGTGTATGGGGAAGAAATACACACACACTGGATTTTAGGGAGAATACCCCAAAAACTAAAATAAACAAAATACAAAACGCTAGTTCAGGAACAGGTGTGTATATGACATACACTTGTGAAGGTCTTTCACCCCAGTAGCTCATACAACGGGTTTGTTTTGCACAGAGTGCAATGTAGTTCGGTGGATTCGCTGGACCACCGCAAGCGATGATAGTTAAGCCACGCCAGGGAGCGGAGTCTAAGTAGCAAAGCGGGATGGACTTGCTGCGGGGTGAGACTACCAGGTCGCTATCCCTGACGGGACTTGCGTGCGATGGCGGCCGGGGTAAAGCGTGGTACACAATCGTAATCCAGAGACATAGTCGGGAGCACATCGCTCTGACTTTTATGGAGAGAGTGAATCTCCTCACGATGGCAGAGTTTCCACGCCTACTATACCTCTTCCAGATGTTGCCGCTGTACTTACGACCGAAAAAAGGAGAAGGCTATTTCTAGGTTGTATCGCGGCTTCATCTGGGGCAATGGTCATGCGCGCATTACCCTCCACATATTACAGCTGCTAAAATTGAGCGGTGGCCTGTGGTTGCCCAATGTTCACCTCTACAATCTAGCGGCCCTGGGGCGCTACTTTTCGGACTGGGCACGGGGTGATGAGATATTCACTTATAGCTCCCTGAACGCACTGTTCCTACCAGGGATCACGCTTATGAACTTCCTACATCTGCTATTCGCCAGTATCCCCCAAGATGCCCGCTATAATCTCCTGCTCATGCCGATATGGCGGGCTTGGAACAAAATCAGGCAACTTGGGGGCCTATCACTCACATGTTCCCTACACTGCTCCCTAGTAAACAATCCAGATTTCCAGGGAGGCAAACCCCACAGGATTTTCAAGCAGTTACATAGACAAGGACTCTGCAGGGTGGAGCAGTGGATAAACCACGCTGTATTGCTACACAGAACTCCGAAATGTATTTCCGAGCATAACTATACTCTTTTTTTCATTATTTACAAGCCACTAGTTACTGCAGGGAGATTTTAAAGCTAATGACAGATATACATTGGGACCCCACATTTGATGACATACTGCTGAGACCAGTAACCAGACGGGCACTGTTATCTATCATATATAAATACCTACTGGGGATCAAGGACTACACCCAGACCTGCACCCAGTTAACAAGATGGGCAGAACGTGATTCTTCATTGCAACCGATGCTTATTTTGAACGCCATAGCCATGGCCCACAATTGTCTCCCCTCAACGCGCTACATGGAAACGCAACTCAAAGTAATACATAATGCATACCTTACCCCGATAAGAGGTTTCAAGATGGGCATTTACAGCTCGGACAACTGCCTCAGGTGTAGTTCATCCAGGGCAGACCTCTACCACTGCATATGGGAGTGCCCAATAATCCAGGACTACTGGCAGAATATCATAACCTACAGCAAACAACTTGGACTACCATCTTTTGACCCCTCGGCTTCTTGGGCACACTTTGGACATGTGGAGGGTGGGACAGATCACATCAGCGGCAGGGAGTTGCATTTACTCCACATCTTGGCGGCGGCGGCTAGATAAGCCAACCTACATAGATGGCTCCAGCCGGAGGGTCCCACCATGGCTCTATTTCTGGAGAAATGTTACTTCTTGTTGAGGATGGACTGGGTAGAGGCCGCGCAGCAAAAAGAGAAGAGAACAAAAAAAAATTTCTGTGTATGGAGTCCAATCATCAACACTCTCTCACCACTAATAAAACAATTGGTACTTGAAAAAGTGGTAGTCCAGCACACGGAATAAAAATTCAAATCTTTATTGTCCCACGTTTAAAATATAAAAACGTAGCAAAAAAGTTACATGGCTTTGACGCTTTTCCGGTCTATAGCGCGTAGAGGACCCTTAATCATAGCATGACCAGTAAACAGACTAACACTCCTTAAATAACCGGAAGAAATGATCAGGTGTGATTTAAGTCTTAGTTAACTGCTTAATAGTGAAATTAAATGTATAGTTACATGATAAACGTATATTTATTCAAATGTCATCATGAGTTATTCAATATATATATAACACTCCTTAAGTAACCGGAAGAAATGATCAGGTGTGATTTAACTCTTAGTTAACTGCTTAAAAGTGAAATTAAATGTATAGTTACATGATAAACGTATATTTATTCAAATGTCATCATAAGTTATTCAATATATATATAACAAATCTGTTCTGTAGTTTAAACCTAGAGGAAACTAGAGTTAAGAGAGAGAATCCAGAACGCCTCTCTATCTGTGAGGGGCTTTCTCCAGTCTCCACCTCTGACTGGGCGATTTACCCTTTCAATGGCTCGCACCCTAAGAGAGGCGATAGAACCCTGATGGACATCGCGGAAATGTCGCGATGTTCCTTATACAGGTCTAAAGGTATGTGTAATATCGTGAATACTCTGATTCTGATATGCAAATTTCTTGTTGTGCATCCAACATGTTGTAAATTACATTGTGTACATAAAATTGTATATATGACATGATCAGTGTGACAATTCATATACACCTCAATAGGATATTGATGTCCCTTTAACGTAGAGAAAAATGTATTAGGGTGCTTTCACACGGTGCATTTTTGATGCGTTTTTTTGGATGCGTTTTTTGTGCAGGAAGGCACAGCAATTAATGATATGATATTAATAATTGCACAAAAAACGCATCCAAAAAACGCATCAAAAACGCATCGTGTGAAAGCACCCTTACATTTATCCAGCAAAGGGCACCATGAACATCTGTTGTGACCACACTTAAAACAACCCTTAAACTTGAGCCAAGTATGAACAGTGGCAGAAGAAGTATACAAACTTGGTGAAAGCATATTACCAAGTGAACGGGCTCTCTTGGAAACAAATCTACAACCTTCATCCAACACCTTTTTCAAAGTTGGATCCATTGCCAGAATAGGTAAATATTTTTTCATGAGAGACACTATTTGTTCGAATTGCTCACTATATTGTGTACTGAAATAAACCATATTTTGAGATTTTTCAGAATTACTCTTAGGTTTATCTATAAGTAAGGAATAACGATTTCTTTTGTCAGCTATATTTTTGGCTCTTGTCAAAATGTATTTATGATAACCTCTCTGACTAAGTCTCTTAGTTATTTGGTCAGTTTCTTTTTGATATGCTTCTACATTATTGCACGTACGTTTAGCCCTGATGTATTCACCTACAGGTAAGTTTTTAACTACATGTCGTGGATGGCAACTTGTAGCATGTAGTATTGCGTTACCCGAAACCTGTTTTCTATTAGAGGAAAAAACTTGATGTTCTATGTCAGCTTGTAAAAATAAACCCAAAAACTAAATGGAACAAGAATTGCAAGTGTATGTGACCGAAAGATTATATGGATTAGTATTGAGATAGCTGACAAATTCTGGTACAGAAGATACACATCCCTGCCAAATAATGAGGGTATTATCAATGTACCTTCCGTACCAGAAAATACAGTCAAAAAAGGGGTTAGATATAGAAAAAAGATATCTTTCCTCCCACCAAGCAACGTAGATGTTAGCTATGAAAGGGGAAAAGCTAGCCCCCATAGAGCAACCCTGAATCTGCAAGAAAAATTGTCCATTAAAGACAACCTATTTATTGCACAATAAAAACTTAATATTAGTAAGTATGTATTCCTTAAGTTCAGGTTTGTAATCCGTATATTTATTTAGTTGAAAGCAACCGCCTGCACTACTCTATCGTGTGGTATAGAGGTATACAGCGCGACAATGTCGCATGATACCCAGGAGAAGGAGGGGGACCATTCCATATTATCCATTACTCTGAGAACATCTCTAGAGTCTCTGATGTAACCAGGACAACATCTAACAAGGGGTTGAACAAACCGATCCAACCACCCACCTACTCTCTCAAACAATGAACCAATGCCCGAGATGATGGGTCTAAGTGGAGGTGGAAAGCATTGCTTATGAACCTTGGGAAAGGCATGAAAGACAGGAACTACTGGGAGCTTAACTCTAAGGTTATCTGCTATCCCAGAGTCAAAAACACTGTTGTTAAGACCCTCATCAATAAGTTTATCTAGTTGTTGGGAAAAGATACTGGTGGGGTTCATATCTAACTTTCTGTAGGTGGTACTATCTTCAAGCATTTTATTAATTTCCATAACATGAAGATCACTATCTAGAATCACTATAGAACCTCCCTTGTCAGATTTGCGTATCAATATATAAGGGTTATTCCTTAATTCTTCAACAGCGATTTTTTGAGGTTTGATATTCATTTTTTTGTTGTGTTTAATATGTATAGAAAGGTCTCTTAATTCCCTGTTTTGAAATTGCTCCATAACTGGAGCTCGGGAATTTACAGGATAAAAATCTAAGTTCCTGAAAGATTTATGGATTGTATCCTTATCCCCGATGACATGTCCCCCCGAATTTTAAAGTTCCAATTGTTTCAATGAAAACAAAGAAAACTGTTCTCTGAAAATTAAATCCAAGTATTCATTGTTAAACTGAACACTAGATTGAACAATAGTTTGCTGTGGAACATCCTGTGAAAAGAAATGCCTTTTAAGTGTGAGTAACCTAATAAACCTGTTAACATCTTGAATTGTGGAATATAGATCAAAATCACAAGTAGGCATAAAGTTAAGTCCATGACTAAGTACGTCAATCTGGGGTTGCGTAAGGACACAAGCAGAGAGATTAACCACTGTAATATCATTTTGTAAATTTTCTATTTCTTTTGAGATTGGTTCTCCTGTCTCTGTATTTGTCTGGTTTGATATCCTGGAAAGTCTATGTCCATGTTTGCGTTTCTTCCCCGCCCTATGGGTTCTTTTCTGTGTTTCCACCTTGTCTCCATGCAGTATACGTTTTTTGGCTGCTGTTTAGATTGTTGGTTACGTTGCTGTGGCCTGGGATATGAATGCTCAGGTGTTGCATTTCCATCCAGATCAGTGGAGGCATGTTCAGAATCTGATGTATCAGAAGGTTTTTCTGTGGATTCACCACTCTCAGGTCTGAAAGCCACCCGTCTATGTTTCTTATGTTTATTCCTTTTTAAGATGGATCGTACCGTGTAGTTTTATTTTGCCATTTGTAAACTTTACCCGTAGTGTAGTCATCCAAGTCTCTGATGTATTTGGATTTTTTAATCGTCATAATGTTTTCCTCCAGTTTGTTGATATTCGCTTTCAATTTATCATCTAATTATTTAAAGGTAGGATCTTGAACAGACGTTTGCAAATCTTTTTGAAGTGCCTGAACAGTATTATCTAAGGTACTGAGTTGTTCCTGTTCATGCTGGATAATTAAATTCATTAATTTAAGCGAGCAATCTGTCAATACCGCATTCCAGCTACATAAAAAAGCCTCATCACATTTAAAAGTGGGATACTTGTTAATACGTAGTCCTCTTGGAACCAGTCTATATATGACTGTAAAGTTACACTGTCCCACCATACTTTAATTTGTTTAGACATAATAGACTCCAGTTCTATCATTTTTTTCTTTAAAGACATGTTGTTTTGAGTTTCTGAAAGAGCTTCTGGGTCAAAAATTTGTGAGGCTAATATACGTCTAATAGGATTTTCAACAGGAGTAAACGCTGTATCCAAAGGCTGCCCTAGCTGGGCGTTACTATCATACTGGGACATATTAGTGATAGTTTAACTTGTAAATGGGATTATGCAGTAAAAATATATAGCAAAAACTTATCTTATAAAGACGTATAGTTCTCTTATGGAAAGATGCAGGAGCACGAAAACCAGCCAGCAATAAGCAAAAGTGAAAAGAAAAATGTATCTTGTATATGTACTTTTTTGCTACGATTTTATGTTAAACATGGGACAATAAATATTTGAATTTTTATTCTGTGTGCTGGACAACCACTTTTTCAACTACCAATATTTGGCCCACCTGTGGCCGGGTGTCTCCGTCCGTGCACCGGATCTTTTGGTTTTGAAGCTTCAAGGAAAATGCGGTGAGCTGATACATTTTTCTTTTCATTTTTAATAATAAAACAAGCCTTTAGCCGTTGATTTTGCAACAAAACATTGTTTTTACGACAGCAACTCGCAGGCGCCACACCTGTAGGCGTCTCTGATACTACTGGACATCAGGGGGTCCAGGAGCCGCCGGCCTTATTTCCGGACTAATGTATGTGGGCGGGATAGGAGCATTCCCATGTGGGCCCTACTTGACACTGACCCTAACTTTTGAGTCACCCAGATTGGCCATGTCACTGGACTGATTGATCTGGGTCTCATCCGTCAATGGAGAGTAGGACCACTTCTGACCACGTATCTCGAGCACTACCAAGCCCAAAATCCCACTGGACTGGAGAGTGAAGTGTCACTACAGGGGTTTCACAGGACCTCGGTAGGTGGAGGTTAAGTTAATTGTTATGAACAATTTTGATATTATTGAACTTAGTAGCTATATGATGTGACAGATATAACACATGACTGTTAAGTTTAAATAATTTGTTATGTTATAAAATGGAAAATGGATCCCTGCCATATGTCACTGGAAATCTGCAATATTTTGTGCTTGCTCATTTGTCATGTAACGATATGTAACTTGGATGATGTTGATTTTTATGTTTCATATATGGTATGGCGGATTCAATAAAAAATTATTTAAAAAAAAAAAAAAAAGACAAACTTGCCAGTGCAGAGGCCCACTTAGGTTTGGATGCCTTCATGAACCATTGCTTTCGAATCGATACCCGACTGTCTGAACGATGACATGACCCTAGAGCAGTGCCGACTTGGGGGAACCTAACACCCCTTCAGTTCCAAAAGTCCATCCCTTACCCCCCCCCCACCCCCCCCGGCCCCAATTAAAACACAACCAAAGGCGTTGGCTTGACTGGCCACAGCAGCCGGTTTATTAACAAAAATAAACAACAGCAATAAATAACCTTTTTATTAAACAACATTCCGAAATAACCACACACCCCCCAAAAAACAACCTTCCAGACCTGAATAAACACACCGAGCATTCCCCCCATTGGGGCTGCTGGTCCTTGGAGCCACTCACACTGTCTGGCGACCCAACCACCTTTTTTGTAATTACCCTCAGCCGTCACCCCCAGCTCGAGGGCACCAAGCGGCCACCCCTGGCGGCCGCTACATCACCTGATTCTCAGAAAGCCCCTCCTGAAAGAGCCACCCCCGGTCGCCAGACCAACCACATGTTCCATCATGAGATTATAGAGCTATAGAGGTCTATGACTCCCACCACCATCACCTCGCTCCAAGGACACCAACGCCACAGCAAGCACGGGTGACCTCCTCACACATGCACTGCACCCCACAGCCCCAACGCTCGCTCTGCCCCCTCCTGAATCCCCAAGATCCAGAGATCAAGGCCTACGGCGTTAAGGTGGACTCCATCGGCCCTCCAAAAATTGCCCTCGCCGGGCTCCAGATCCCTGTGACGAACAAAAAACCCACCCGTACGCGCCATGAAACCCGACACGGCCCTACTCAACTTACTGCAGGCCTTATTAAGTCGCTCAACCGAGATTGCCCCCCACCACGCCTTCCGGGGAATAATCTCTGACCAGACCAACAACATGCCAGGGAAAGCGACCACAGCCGCAGCAAATCGTGGCGGATGTCCCGGATCAAGTCCCGATAGCCCTATTCGTTTCCCCCGAGGTGAATCACCAACACGTCCGGCCATCCGTTGAAACTCCGGCAGCAGGTCCCTCCGAAGCATACCACGCACTCCCAGCCACCGTATGACCGCCCCTTCTCTCGACACACCCATTTGTCATCCACTCAAGCGCAAATCCACTCGCACCGCACCCCAGAACACAAAGGAGTGCCCCAGGATCCACACCAGGCCAGGAGGCTTAGAACCTGAGAAGAAAAAACACATACCATGGAAAGGGAGGGGAAAAAGAAAACCAAAACACCAAGAGAAGAAGGGGACAGCAGCCAGAAAGAACAAGAAGGAAAGGGATGAGGGAGGAGAGAGGGGGGGGGGCACCGACACTACCAATCTATCAAATGAGGACGAATATACAGCCGGAACCGTTCCGATTCCCAGCGCCCAATCCTCTTCACTGCTGCCGGAGAAAGACCTAAACACGCCGCCTCTGTCGCAGCACCAATCCGGAAAGAGTGAGGAGCGTACCTGGCCGGATCCAAACCCAACTGGCCCAAGCACCTGCGAAACACCCCCGTGAATTGAAAACGGGACAAAAAATCACCCCCATTATGTTGCAACAACGGTCCCACAGGTGACTGGAACCCAGACGTGTACAACCTAAAACACCCAACCGGGCACAGGGTAGAGCCCATTACCTCGCCCAAGACCACCACCTTCCCCCGACCAAAAACATCCGTTTTGGATCGTCGAATCCTAAACCGTATCCTATCCTCAAGGACATCCATATCCTCCCAATACAAATCCCCGCCCACCATCCGGCTTGGCGAGACAAACTCCCCAATACGAAGAGCCCCAAGGAACGCCCAAGAAAACGGCAATCGAAACAGGCGCAACTCTGCCGAGGACCGGCAAACCTGCTCCAACACCACGCCCAGCTGCTCAAGCAAACGGAAATCCACAGGCCAGCGGCTATATCACGAAAGCCCCGCCCCTTCCGAAAACCCCTTACCACCTGTCGAACCACAAAGTCCTTAGTGCAATCGCTCTCCGCCCGAGGCTTAAAACCAAAAGCCAATGCGGACAAAAACGGTTAACCCTCGACACTGACCAGCTCCTTGGAGACATGACCCAGAAAGCAGCACAACACCCAAGGCCAAGTCCTGCACCACTTCACCCAGCCCTTGAAGCCACACACTCCTCACATTCCACGCTGCTTCATAGGCCACCCATGTCTTCTCCGAGAGGGACGCCTGGATTAATCTGCCGGCTTCCCGTTGACCAGATCCCACAAGTGCCCCGGACAAGGCAGCCCTGCGGCCAATGCTCCTGGCACTAGCTCCCGAAACCGGTCCCACTGAAAATGAGACAAGGCATCCGCTAGTGAGTTATGCACACCCGGAACATGTTCCGCCACCACCCATGCATTAAGAGCCAAACACCGTAGTACTAACTGACGCAAAAGACGAACCACTGGAGTAGAGGATGCCGACAAATTATTGATGGCTTGCACCACCCCCAAATTGTCGCAGTGGAACCTTACCTTCTTATCCCGAATCCTATCCCCTCAAATCTCCACCGCAACCACTATGGGAAACAACTCGAGTAAAGCCAGATTCCGCACCAACCCTGATTGCACCCAACCCACAGGCCACCTGCCAGCACACCACTCCCCATGCGAGTAAGCTCCGAAGCCCATGCTACCGGACACATCACTGAAAATATCCACCTCCGCGTTGATAAAGGAATCCCCCAACATCAGTGAACGACCATTGTAACGTTTCAGAAATTCCCCCCACACCCGCACGGCCTCCCTCAACTCCCCAGAAAGCCGCACAAAGTGGTGTGGCGCCCGCACTCCGGAAGTGGCGAACGCCAGGCGCCTGCAGAAAACCCTTCCCATCGGCATAATGCGACAAGCAAAGTTAAGCTTGCCTAACAGAGACTGCAACTCCCGAAGCAGAATCTTCTTCAGCAACCTCGCCCGCTGAACCTCTAGCCAGGGGCCCCAAGCTTCTCCGGGCAAGCACAAGT
>JAODAL010042729.1:0-34520 GCA_025379985.1 Phyllomedusa bahiana
TTTGGTAATTCTACTTTACCTAAAGCAGGTAAGGTTTATTCTGATTTCAAATAGTGATAAAAACATGCATATGTGCCTCTTTATATATTGTATGTAAACTTCTGGTTTCAACTGTAAGTAAGGAGCTGCTGGATAAGAGGATTCTAAGATGTGTATGTGGTAAATTCTACAGAGATGAGTCTTGGCCGGGAGAAGTCATCATGGTAGTCTGGACTAAAAGGAAAAAAACAATTGGAAGACTTCCACTTCTTCTTGCGCTTGTACTGGGTGACAATGGAGCCCTGTTGGTGTCCCTGGAAGAAATGTTAATTAACTATGCTAGTGGGAAAATGTCCTGGAGGTCATCTTAGCCATCCATCTCCCAGGAGCAGGTGAGGGGGAACACACCATTCACTTGTTAAACTTTAGTCAGGTGATGGGGCACATAGTTTGCTGCTTTAATTTTTTACTTTCCTGTCTGGTTTGCATCCTGCAGAACTTTCTGTTCAACTTTTTACATTTACAGAAAATTTTGCAGGATGTATGGTTTACTCTACTGAAGTGCTATCTACCTAATCTAGCTATCTACCTACTCTAATTGTGGCCAGAGGCAAGGTGTAATAGGGGATCACTTGAATGACAATATACTGCAGTACACAAGTAACGACGTATATGGTACAAGTGATCACTTGTACAAATATCCAGTTGAGACAGGAAAAAAAAAGATTTAAAACTACATTATTTTTAAATGTTACCGCCATAAAAAAAATGTCGGAATTGTGTCTTTTAGTTAGTCACCTCACTTTTGCTATAAAATTGGAATTAAAAGTGAAAAAGTCATATGCACCCTAAAATGGAAAATGACCCCATAACAACTTATCTCTGATACAACTTAGCTTACCAAAACAGGTTATTGGTTTATAAAAACTAGTAAAACACATTAAACACTCTTTATAAATCTGGTATACACGGAATTCTACTGACCCATAAAATAAAGATAATGTTTCATTAATATAATTTAGTAAGTTTACCCTATTTTTTTTAAGGCAGGGAGGGGCCAGGTACTTTGGCTGTATGGGGCCCTGAAATTCCTGATGGTGGCCCTGCCCACTGCCACAGGGAGCCAGGCCTGGCCTACACACCATGCTTAAGAATGCCCTCCCCTGGGCGCTCAGAGGCATGTCTGCAAGGGACGTTAACAGAGCAGAACACCACTGGCGCCTGCTCCACTATTCTACATAGTAAGTCTAAGGCTTAGGGCCTTTGACGTACTAGGGCACGGCCGTGCATCACCATGCAGGCTGCATGATGACATCATATTTAGAGATGGGCGAATTGATTCTAACGAAGTGGACTTCGTTTAGAATTTCAGGAAAACTTCGGCTCTGGACGAAGTCGAACTTTGGGGTAATTCGCGGGAACGAAGCGTGTTTTTAATTGATAAAATGGCCGCAAGCACATGGCGATACATGGGGCAAAGAACTCTGGGAGGAAGAAAGGAACATCCTTAATGACATGTGCAGAGATGAAACCAATCAGAGACCGGCGGGATTCTGTGACGTCACCGCACTATACAAGTCCGGATGCGACGCTGGCAGCTCACACTCCTCTCTCTGTGCCGTGCTGCAGCTGCAGTAGCTGAGATCTCATACAAAAGAAATTTGTTTTTAACAGCGATTTTTTGGGGGCGTGTCACTGCTTTTATCAGAGACTGCTCCTCTTCCGTTATAATTATGATTTTGTGGGGTATTGGAATTGTGGATCCAATGTGGGTCCAATTCTGCAGCATATACATTTTAATGCCATCTGGTCAGTTCTGGAGCACATTGAATATCCAAGGGTTGTCAAAGCCTGTTTTTGCTTTTGTATTCAGTAAAAGAAACAACGTTTTAACACGCAACATACCAGTTAATTTTTTGCTGCTCATTTCTTTTGCGCAATTTATATCCAAGTGTTCATTAAGCGTGTTTGTGCTATTGTAGTCAGTAAAAGAAACTGTTTTTCAACGCAAAAGACGAAATTTTTACTGGTGGTTCCTGTAGCATAATTTATATAAGAAGGTTAATTAAGCGAGTTTCTGCTTTTGTAGTCAGTAAAATACACAGTGTTTTAACACGTCACATACCAGCTAATTTTTGCTGCTCATTTCTTTTGCGCAATTTATATCCAAGGGTTCATTAAGCGTGTTTGTGCTATTGTAGTCAGTAAAAGAAACTGTGTTTTTCAACGCCAAAGACTAAATTTTTCCTGTTGATTCCTGTAGCATAATTTAGATACAAAGGTTAATTAAGCGTATTTCTGCTTTTGTAGTCACTAAAAGAAACGGCGTTTTAACATGCCACATACGAGTTAATGTTTTCCTGGTGATTTCTGTAGTGCAATTTATATCCAAGGGTTACCCAAGCCTGTTAGTGGGTTCATTTGGAGTCAAATACAGGGTGTGTATTTATCATATACAGATATCTTCATTAAACAGAGTCTGTAAATTTTTGAACAAACAGTATGTCAGACAGAGAGGTTGCAGGCTCTTCACATGTGAGTGGCAGTGGTACAAACATTCCTGGAGAAGGCACAGGTCACACACAGTAAGGAGACATCGCAGCAGGGGTCACTCGGTGAGGCCAGAACTGCCGGTGTCATCTAGTGGCCGTGTGTTGACCAGCAACCCAAGGGTTCTTGATTGGTTGACTAGGTCATCCACTTCCTCCCAGATGACATCTGACAACCCCAGCCAAGAGTCGGTGGGAACGTCAGACACAACCCTTAGTTGGCATGGCCTGGGAACAGCTCAGCGGCTCTCACCTGTCCTCAACTCGCCTCTGTCCCGTCCAGTTCCCTCAGCCAGAGATTTACTGTGTGGTCTGGGCTCAGCGCCACTATACAGCGAGGATGAGCAATTTGAGGATAGTCAGCAGCTAATTGGCAGCGAAGAAATGGGGCCGATATCCCCTGCTTCTTGCAGTAGGCGGCAAAGTATGGATGTGGAGAGTGGCATGGGAGGTCATGTTGTGAGGGGTCAGCCTCTGCATACCAAGACTGTTGAGGAGGACAGCAGTGAAGATCCAACAATAATCGATGATGATGTAGCCGACCGCACTTGGGAGCTGGGTGAAGCAAGGGCTTCATCATCATCAGGAGAAGAGGGCGTCAGCTTGCGCGTCAGGCAGCGGCGCAGCCAGCAAGTGGGTAGTGTGGCCGTGAGTCAGCAGGGTAGCAGCAGTGCGAGGTCGGGAGCTAAACGGCCACGGGGTAGAAAACCCGCTTCGCAGGTCCAAGAAAGTAGCGGCACAGGGGCTCAGCGAGGCAGCGGCGGTAGTAGTCACTCATTGCGGAGCATTGGCGGTAAAATCAGCTACTCGGCGTTGTGGCAGTTCTTTGCTAAGACACCGGAGGAGCCGAATATGGGTATATGTAGAAAGGGAAGTGTGGCCAGGAAGCTAACGTAGGCACCATGGCCCTGCATCAACAGATGCAGCGTCACCATCCGGTGGCCTGGGAGAAACGTGGCTCAGATGTGGTGGTCCATCCTGCCGCCGCAGAAACAGCAGCAGCGCCCAGTGGCACGCATGCCATTTCAGCCAGTCAAGGCTCCACCACCTCTGCAGAAGGGAGCTGTTTCTCATTGCCATCATCTCCCGGTCCAGATGTTCCTGCTCCTCGCTTCTCATGGCGCCAGCAGTCGTTCAATGAGGCAATTGCAAAGAGACAACAGTATGCGTCCAACCAACCTAAGGTGCAGAAGCTGACTGTGCTCCTGTCCAAGTTGTTGGTACTGCAGTCCCTCCCTTTCCAAATGGTGGACTCTGCACCGTTCAGAGAACAAATGGCCTGTGCCGAGCCGAGGTGGAGACTTCCAAGCCGTACTTTCTTTTCCAAAAAGGCACTACTAGCCCTTCACAAATATGTAGAACAGAAGGTGGGCCAGTCCTTGAGCTTATCAGTTTGTTCCAAGGTGCACGGTAGCACGGACGTGTGGAGCTGTAACTACGGTCAGGGCCAGTACATGTCCTTTACGGCCCACTGGGTGAATGTTCTTTCTCTCCAGCCACACCAACAACTTGGACAGGAGACGGCACTTTCTCCTCCACGTTGTCAAACTGTTACTCCTGCACCAATGTCTGCCTCCTCCACCACCACCACCACCATCTTCGCCTCCACAAGTGCTGCTCTAACATACCACATGTGTAGGGCACAGTGGTGTCACGCAGTTCTACACCTGGTTTGCCTCGGCGAACGAAGTCACACAGGGGAGAAACTGCTCCGCGTCATGCAGCAAGATATCGATGTGTGGCTTTCTCCGCACTAACTGCAAACCTGAACCATGGTGACGGACAATGGGAGGAACATGGTGTCCGTGCTGCACTGAGGAGGGATGGTCCATGCGCCCTGCATGGCGCATGTGTTCAATCTGTGTTGTGAAAAAGGTTCCTGAAGTCTTCACCGATCTTCAGAAGATTCTGAAAATGGCAGGAAACTGTGCATGCATCCATTCCTACAAAGCCAGACACACCCTCCTCGAGTTGCAGCGGCAGAACGGCCTCCCCAACACACGCTGATATGCGATGTTTCCACCCGTTGGAATTCCAGCCTGCACATGTTGGACCGACTGTATGAACAGAGAAAGGCCATTAACGATTTTTTGATGATCCAGGCGGACAGGAGTACTCCCCTGTGTAACTTTCATGTCATCCAGTGGCAGCTCATGCGTGACATCTGCCGTTTGCTGAGGACATTTGAGGAGGCCACGTTATTTGTCAGTCACCAGGACTACGGGATGTATAACGCCATTCCACTGCTTCATGTCCTGGAACAGATGCTGAAAAATCTGTCTAGGCAGGGGACTGGAGACGTAGCGACTACATCTCGCGGCCACATGGGTCTGGTGGGGACTGAACTGGAGGAGGAGGACATTGGAGCACAAGCATTGTCTGGTAAACTGACTGGTTTTTCTACCCAGGTACAGGAGCAGAGGAGCAAGAGCAGCTGGAGGAGGTAGATGGAGATGAGGAAGACGAGGCAGATGACCCGCATGCACCGTGGCAGTATTCAGTGGAGATGGAAGCAGGGAGTCCCTCGGAGTAACTTGAGCAGATGGGCCACAGCATGCTGATTTGCCTGGCTAGTGACAGCCGAATAGTCACCATCCGGAAAAGGGATGACTTCTGGCTCTCCACCCTATTAGAACCTCGCTACTGGTCCAAAATGGGAGCCTTTTTCCCAGCTGCTGAGAGGATGGACAAACTCAAGTACTATAGAGAAATCCTCCGTAATCAGTTTGCTAACGTTCCGAAACCATTTTTCGCCAAGGAAATTCTACCTCCATCAGCTTCATCGTTAATACCTAAAAAAGTTCCAACGCTCGTTTATTATGAAGTATACATGTTTGAATCCAGTTTCTGCATGACGCCAGTTTGTTGAAATGAAGCATATGGAATTGAAGGACACCCTAACAACAGTCAATGTTTTAGGTGCTTATTTTGCATTCGGTGCCATTAGTGATGAAATTGAGTACAAAACTTGAATACTTAATCACAAGCAAATGCTGCAAAACTGGAGTTGGATGAGCTTCTTCAGTATGAAGAATGTGAATCGTATGTCCAAATTACATACAGGAAAAACACCCTCCGCCTCCTCTTTGAGCCTCGTCTGTCATATCCGTGTACCGTACCTCTTGCCTCCATCCCATGACCACAATCCTTGCCAGCTGTCCTGACCTTATGCTTGTCCCCGACTCCGAGTTTGCCTTACGATTTTGTACCTCGCTACACCTCGGCTGCCACTGCAAGCAAGTCACGTCAGGTGTAACGACCTGGTAGACTCCCGCCGCAGCAAGTCCGTCCTGCTTGCGGCGGGCTCTGGGGAAAACTGGGACCTACTTAGATTCCGCTCCCTGGCGTGGCTATTGCCATCGTCCCCTTACTGTGCTTTGACGCTATGGTAGGATCTTAGCCCTCAGCTCGTTTCTTTCCAGCTGGCGCTGATGTTACCTTGTCAGGCTGTGTTCCCAATTCAGTTTTTTTGGTCAGTTTTGCCCTCGTACGTGCCCAGGGAATTTTCGAGTGAAGCGGTTTTAAGAGCGCCGGCAGTCATGTGCGTGTCATACTAAAACACAGCATTGTATGAAGACCAAACCAAGCTCCCTCTGCATATTTAAGCATGGCACAACATTCTACAGCACCCTACAAGCTCTCTGTAGCCAGGAAATAGCTGTTTTTTTAACGCAATTCGTCCCGAATTACTTCGGGACGAAACAGATTTTGTCAGAAAATTCGGCAAAGTCGGCGAGTCGAAATTTTGAGAAATTCGCCCATCTCTAGTCATATCATTGCACCATCTGTGCCAGCCTTCAGTAGGAGAAGCCCAGCCTGCCTGGAAGAGGTGAGTGTTTTTTTTAATCTAATGGTGTTCGACCTGCCTGTTTATCTACAGGCTAACTACCTGGGGCAATCTACCTACTACATGGGGAAAATCTACCTACCTATCTGGGGACAATCTACTTACCTGGTGGCAATCTACCTACTACCTGGGGGCAATCTACCTACTTACCTGGGGCAAGCTACCTACATACCTGGGGAAATCTATTGACCTACCTGGGGGCAATCCACCTATCTACATGGGGGGCAACATGCTATCTAAATATCTGAGGCCTAACTGCTGCCTACCTAAGTGGAGCCTTTCTACTGCCTATGTATCTGGGGCCTACAAACTAACCTACCTGGGGACTACCTACCTAGGGTCTACCAAGCTACCTACCTTGGGCCTACACACCAACCTGCTTGCTATCTACCTAGGATTTACTTTTCTACCTGGAGCCTTGCCAGTTTAGGTATCTACCTATGACTTGCCTGCCTATCTAACTTGGTCCTTGCTTTTCTATCCACCTACCTGAAGTCTCTAATTTATGGGTCTACTTATCTAAAAGGGGGTTCAGCCAAATGCTCATTAGTGTTTCTGTATTTTACAGGTTTCACATCTGGATTACGTTGGACGAGTGTTGGAAGATTAGCTGCATACATGATGCATAATATGCAGGGGATGAAGTTTAGCACTGTCATGCTTTTAATAGTGTTTCTGTTTTTTTTTTTACAGATTTCCCAGTTGGACTATTATGGATATATTGAACCAGTATTTGATCCATTTCTTTAATAAAATGATCACTGAGGCATGTTGTTAGGGAGTGTTTATTTAAATAAAGCATTTTTCTGATGTTTCAGTGTACTTTTTTACCACTATTTTTCCAGTGTTAGTACTAGAGGTGTGTGATAGACGTCTCTGTTACTAGTGCTGGGACAGCAGTGTTTTTTTTGTCACCCCAAGGCTGACACCAGGCTCCAGTGCTAGTTATATAGAGGCATCTGTCAAACATGTCTATTTCCAACATTAGAAGTAAATGGTAAAAAACACACGGACACAGCACAAAAAACACTTTATTTAAATAAACTCTTCCCGACACCGGCCTTTTGTGTCTATTTTATTAAAGAAATGGATCAAACTCTTGTTCAATAGATCCATCTTAGTCCAACTGGGAAATCTGTAGAAAAAACAGAAACACTACTAAAAGCATGACAGTGCTAAACTTAATCCCCTGCATATCATGCATGCAGCTAATTTTCTGAGTACAGGGGAAGGAGTTTAGACCACACAATCTGATTCTTAGGGGTACATGCCATAGCCGTGGCACAGTCTCCCAGGTGTTAGTACTCTGTTCCTCCCCCACCCACCTAGGAGACTGGGCCTTTAAGCTGTAGAATGAACCCTCTCTTCCACCCCTGGGAAGTTTGTACAGAGTTGGGAAAAAGCAAAGAGATTCTGGAAAGCTGAGGATTCTAAGATATCTGTGTCCAAATCTGCACGGATGAGTGGTCCCTGGGAGAAGTCAGCATGAAGGTTTGCATCGGATGGAGAAGAAAAGGAAACATGAACGACTCATTGGAGAAATGTCATCTGAGAGTCAATAGATGTACCTGAACTGTAATCATTTATATGCGTGCAGAGTGTAATAGTTTATATTTATTAATGGTGTGGCTGTATTATTCATTCACTATGTGGTGGTGATATAGGGTCATGGTATGGCGGTATTATTCAGTCACTATGTGGTGCTGAAATGTGGTCATGATGTGGCGGTATTTGATCTCAGTGGAATTATTGGTAATTTTAGCCTTGGGATTCTGGTTTTATGTAGCGGGGTCATTTGGTAACTGTACGAACATGATAAAGAGGTTTTATACTCAGTACTTAGTATTATAGCTGTTGATATATTTTTATTTATATAAAATGTATCATTCGGGGAGGAGGGCATATATCTTTAGACCTTTTGAGCATGTACGGGGCTGCGCCAGAAGTCTGGCGTCCTTTCAGCCCAAAATCTTTCGCAGCTCTGTGCAGTTGATGTATGAGAAGACGCACTCCAAACTTTGGCGCCTGATATAGCGCCCGTGGCACTTTGTACTACGCCTATTTTGCGGGGGCGGTCTAGTGGCAACCATATGATTCTTATCATTTATGATGGTGGATGGCAAAACCAGGCGCATTACTATTGGAACAGGCAGACCAAGTTTAAAGTGGTTTACCTGAGACTGAATTGTCACTTTGTAGCTGTAAAGTGCTAAATCTATGACCCACAGTAGAACAGATTCATAGATTCAGGCGCATTCTACGCTACTAATGCATGCAATAAAATTGTTGCCTGAGTGCCAAAAATCATATATGTTACTCTTTATGTTTACCACCAGTGTCCTGCTGCAATTAGGTGAGGGAGACTCAGAAGCCCCATCTCTCAATCTTGATGACAGATTAGTGTGATGATGTCATCACATTGGTCTATGTAAGTTGAAGCGAGACCGGACGGGACACTGTACAGGTGGTGGAGACAGCGAGGCAAAGTGGGCCTCTTAAATAAATTCCTCTGGTGAGCCCTAGGCACCCCAGGCCGACACTGGTTATAGGTGAGAACACGGCACATCGTTCCCACCGAATGCTTGATTTCTGCAGCTCACATTGACCGGGAACGACTTATGTACACCTTGCGCTAAGGAAAAAGATTCTAAAATGGGGACATCATACTGCAGATCGAGGTTTATTCACCAGTAACCTCGCTGTTTTCATGGATGAGACAGCGCTGGAAAACCTGCATTAGTGATATTGGTAGAAAACGTAAAGGAAGACCTGTTTCCTGCTTTAAGGCAGTTCCACGGGCAGTTCCATTTACAGGTTTCTCCTCTGGATTATGTTGGACGAGTGTTCAATCCATTTCTTTAACAAAATGGTCATTGAGGCATGTTGTTGGGAAGTGTTTATGTAAATAAAGTGTTTTTCTGTTGTTTCAGTGTATTTTTATACCACTATTTTTCGAGTGTTAGTAATAGAGATTTGTGACAAACGTCTCTCTGTTTCTAGCACTGGGACTTTGTGTCAGCCAGCGGTGTTTTTTTTGTCACCCCAAGCCTGACACCAAGCCCCAATGGTAGTCATATAGAGGCATCTGTCAAACATCCCTATTACTAATACTAGAAATAAATAGTAAAAAAACACACAGACACAGCACAAAAAACACTTTATTTAATAAACTCTCCCTGATGCTCACCCTCCATGACAATTTTATTAAATAAATGGATCATCTAGTTCCATGGAACTAGATAAAGTGCTTTAAAGCATGAAACACATCTTCCTTTACGTCCAAATAAATGATCTTTTAACAATATCACTAATGCGGGTTGTCCAGCACTGTTTCTCATCCGTAAAAACAAAGAGGTTAGTGGTGAATAAACCTCGACCTACATTGTGATTGTCTACCATCTCCCTACTGGGAGAAGTTATCTACGGGTCTCACTGCAGCAGATACTAGAAAAAAGGTAAATCCGCTCACCTAATGTAATGTATCAAGGCTCCCTGCTCAGATCGTGCCCCAAGATATGTACAACGCTATGTTAATGCAAGAAAGTCCAAATGGTCGGCACTGGAGTGAAGTAAAATACCAAAATTCTTTATTGAAGTATTGCCATAAAAATATAGTGCAAAAATAGTTACCGGTGTGGTATGGAACAAAACAAATCACAGGTACACTGACATGTTTCGGGCATCACAACGCCCTTAGTCGTAGCAACAAGTGAGTGAAAAACATGCCTCTTTAAAGTGCAAATAAAAACAATTAAGGACCCAATATAGAGAGCACCTGAACACAATTTACCTTACCTAAAATATACATGATGCGCAGAAGTTGAACTCTTCATATTAAAACCATGTGTATGTGACGTCTCTGGCAATAGAAACCGAAAAGACGTAAGAGGAAGTCCCATATTGTGGAAAGCAAATGCGCTCCACGGGTGAGATAACTAACTGCGCATGATCGTGTAAACAAAGACTAAGGCTATGTTCACACGGCTTATTTCGGGGCATGTTTGCGGACGTAATTTTATAAGATATGCATAAATGTGAATAATCTGTAAATGTGATTTATGAAGAAATATGTGTATATTAAACTGATACTGTATATGTAATAGTAAAAGAGTTATCCAAGATGGCTGCTGGGTTTGAACAGGCTTCAAGCATACACACATATTGTTATAATCTGAGTATCTGCATTTCTAAATAGGTATTGTCTAGTTAGATTGAGTCTAGCTCAAAGGACAATTGTTTGAACTGAAAATACTGTGTGCCTAATTACTATGTATAAAGATAAATTCCTTTGTTGCTCTCTACATATCAAAACTATCTATTAGAAGCCTATACAGACTAAGCGGCATGTGATAGTTGACTTCTTTGTATGTAGACAGATAGAGATCAGCCTGATCAAATTTAGTTATAGACTGGCATATTGTCAAACAAGTTATATGTACAAAATTGTCTACGGATACAGAAGAGTCAGCATGACTGTCTCCGGAGTATTTTTATTTACTTTTGGGGGGAGACAAACATGATTCAGCAGATCTCAAGACAGATATTAGTTTGTGCTTATGCAAACCTTTGAGTCCAAAAATGGTATATATAGCCAGACCTGGAAAGAGCTAGGGACAAGACAGGAGGCAGGACAGGGAGGCCTCTGGGGAGCTGGTGAGGACTGAGGCTTCTGAGGTCCAAGCTCCTGAGAGGAAGGAAGTCCATTGGAAGGTCTTGTGTAATAGACCAGGAGGAACTTTGTTAAATACTGGTAGATATTTTTGTATAACTCTCCCTTTTAGGTATTGTTGTTTTGTTTCTGGAGTTATTGTATTGTTTTGCTTATTATCTTTTGTTGTTGTGTAGTTTCACAGGGTGTGGTTATAGAGGTGTTGATATGCTATGGTTTGATATTCTTTCCTTGTTACTGATTTTATCCTTAGGCCGTGTTCACACGGCTTATTCCCGCCGGATTTGTGAGCCGTATTGAGCTCACAAATCCGGCGGGAATAAGGGGCGGGCCGGGGGCGGCGCTGGAGCGCGGCGGGGGCGCCGCTCCTGGCCCCATAGACAATGCATTGTTTACGGCGCGTACGTGCCGTAAATAATGTGCATGTCACTTTCTCCCCCCGCGGCGGATTCGCCGAGCGGGGAGGAGCGACAGAATCCACTGTTCTCTATGAGAGCAGTGGATTACCGTAATGACAGGGATGGATTGGCGCCGTATTGAAGCGCAAATCCGGCGTGGAGTATGGCGCCAGTCCGTGCCCAAATAAGCCGTGTGAACGAGGCCTTATTGTTTTTGTGACCATTTTGTTGTATATTATTTTTTATGTATTTTTACCCCATTGTACCACATTTCATTCTGGATAAAATATAATCTTTTCTTATACATTTGTCGTTGATATCTCTTTCTTTGCTGACCGTCCCCTGAGAATCTAGGTGGGAATATTGTTGTTGTTCAATATTAATATTCTTGAATATTAATATTGTTAATAATAATTAATATTTCTTACAATACACATGGCGAAAATACGTCGCGGAAATACGCCTCGTGTGAACGACGAGGCGTATTTTACATTTGAATCAATGCTAAACTAATTGTTCATTATTTGAAACATATTTCACTACGTATTTGCAGACGTAATTACGTCCGCAAATACGCCCCAAAATAAGCTGTGTGAACATAGCCTAAAAGTACAGCGTATTGGATGGTAAATAAAAAGAAACAATGTTAGCAGACACAAGGGGGGAAAAGCGAAACTAATTAGAAATGTAACATAGCTTCCCTATGAAGGTTAAGGCCCTTGGGAGCAATAGTGTCTAATGTCAGCATCCAAAAGGCCTCTCTATCATGCAAGGTATATTCAAGGATCCCACCTCGTAAAATTCTTATTAACTCTTTCTATACCTATGACTTGCAAGCCGACTGTATTAGAATTATGTTTATCAACAAAATGTTGAGAGACATTAGATTTGTTTCTCTGTGTATTATTTTTAAGGTCATAAAGGTGTTCCAAGAAACGCGTTTTAAGTTTTCTTGTAGCACTTCCTATGTATGATAAGTTGCAAAGAGTGCAACAAACCATATATATGACAAAACAAATATTGCAATTAATTCATTTCATTAGTATTTGGTATCTCCACATAGCTCCTGCATGGAGCCCCTTCCCCTGTACATCTCATCTCTACCCCTACCCACTACTTTCGGTTGGCCACATTGATGGGCACAGGTTTAGTCAGATCTTCGTTGGTTTTTAGTATTTAGCAACCAAGGCTATGGAGTCGGTAAGCCAAAGCTCTGACTCCGACTCCTCAATTTCCCTAACTCCGACTCCAACTAAGACTCCCACCCCCTCATACATGGCACATGTATAAGTGATAACTTTACTGTAGTAAAATGGTAACATCAGGCTTTTTATTACTTTATGATACAATAATAAAGCCATTTAGAACATACACTGACAAGCAAAATGGTAACAATGTTTTAAACTTGTGACTTTCAGGCTCCATATCTTACCATCCACTACAGCTTTATACTTGAGGCTACAATCATTTTATAGACAATCATCTTACCTGTCTGATACATAAATTTGACTTGCAAGTATTTAGCATCTGCTTAGTTCTGCAGATTCTTGTCTTGTAACTGCATTATTACTGTTTTGCACCTAAAAATCAAAAAGTTAGTTGTTATTATTTTGTTAGTATTTGGTAAATCTACCTTTGGCTTTCAACACTGCCTGAATTCTTCTGGGCCTTCAATCAGATTCAAGCATATCTTGACCAAAATCTGATCCCAGGTCTCTTCTACATGTTCCCAATGTTGGTGAATGCTGGACTTGGGTATGAATACAGCTTTTTCTTCAACTCTACCGACAAGTGTTCGATTGGGTTAAGGTCTGGGGACTGTGGAGGCCAATACAGCAACTCTACTTCATTGTCATTGAATTATTCCTTCTCCAACCTTGACATATGCTTTGGATTGTTGTCCTGCTGGAACACTATGTCATCCTTTTCATATCAATAGTACTCGAATATATGAAGTAACTCATCTTGTAGGTTCTTCACATATAGCTCAGCATTGAGATCAACATCAATCCTGGTCAAATATCCAACATCTTTGGATATGAAACAACCCTGTATCATCAGGCTTCCTCCACCGAACTTGACAGTTTCTTCAATTTCTCAATCCATTAGCCCCATTCTTCCAAACCCAGTTGCACCCATCAGAGCCCGGTCTATTGGCTTTAGTCTCATTGCTCCAAGTCACCCATTTCCAATCTTCCATTTTTCGATGATGTAGTTTCTCTTTTCTTGGGAAATCTCCTCCATGGCTGCTCGAACTAGTGACCTTTTGCTTGGGAATCAGCCAAATAACACATTGAGCTATTAGGGAACATGAGAACAGGTTGTAATTTGTAGTATTGAAGAAGAAAAAGATTGTCCCACCCCCAAGAGCAAAACAGTAACAATGCAGTTACATGACAAGAATCTGCAGAACTGAGCAGATGCTAAATAGTTGCAAGTCAAAGTTACATACGAGATGATTGTCTATAATATGATAGTAGCCTCACATTAAAAACTGTAGTGGATGTTGAGATATAAAGCCTGAAAGTCAAACGTTCAAAACATTGTTACCCTTTTGCATTTTTTGTAAATATGCAAAATGCTGTATTAAGTGGGAAAAAAACAGTTTTCAACAAAAACGTCCTGAATAATAACATTTGTGGAGCCTATTAATTTGTTCTAAGAAATAGGATCGCCTCCATCAGATCCTCCTTCATCGATGACCTTAAATCTGATCTCATTATTTCCAGGCTAGAGAGAGGGCTCTCTACAGTAACTTGGGTTGGAAGCAAAATGGTAACCACAGAGGCAACATCTAGCAATTTCAGGGTATAAAGGAATTGACTCATGCACAGACAGCTTTGAATTGTTGAATTCTTCTACTTCTTTGAAAGCAAGTGAAAAAATTTGCTGAAATCTGGTCAATCTTTTCGCTATGGGAGCGGAATCTTTTCCCCTGCAATAACATTTTGCCCGTCGTATGTCATCCAAATACTTTTCAAAATTAAACTCTTCATCTGATGAGGCTGAAGATATGGTAGCAGTAGCACTGAAAAGACCCAATTCCCAAACTATTATATATTTTGAGAGTCAGTCCATTTTATAACGACCCCGACTACACCAAAATGGGCACCGACTCCACGACTCCGACTACACAGCACTGTTAGAAACCTCTGAAAAACTGATGGAGAACTTTTTACATAGACTTCAGTGCACAAAACAACCTGTCTACTCAGGTCTTTTTTTTCTGGTCAGTTTTCAAAGCTGGGGTTTTAGGAACATGTTGTAAAATTTTCCCGCAGAGTCCGGCAGAAAATTTACTATTGAAGTCTATGGCTATGTCTACACAGCACAGGTTTTCCATCATATTTTCTGTGGTTTTTAGTATTTAGAAACCTCTGAAAATCTGAAGGAGAATGTTGACTGTCTGAAAAACTGCCCAAAATAAGACACCAAAAATCTCAACAAAAAGTAAAGACTACCCGAAAAAACTTATCAGAAACCAAGCTGCTTTGGACAAAAAACTGACAAAATATACAGGTTCTAAGCGGTTTTTAGGTTTTGGTTTTTGATGAGCTTTTTGTCCTATGCTGTGTGGCCCCAGACATATATATATCTGAATTTATCTTTGCATCTCTCTTCTTTCTATGTAGGACAGAATGCAATACAGTATATTTTAAGCAGATTTAGTGTTTAGAATCTGCAAAAATCCAACTGTCATCCCCATAGACTTCAATTCAAAATCCGCGCTGTAGCCTATACAGCTCGGATTTTCTGAAGTATGATTTCAAATCCAAAAACCGGGTCAAAAAAACAAAAAAAAAATTCTCTTTAAACAGCCATATTTTGCTTGAAAACTGCAGATTATAGTACTGTGCAATTGAATGGGATGGATAAAATCCCAAAAAAGGACAAAAACCTGTACAAAAAACTAAAACCGAGTGTAAAATACTGGTCGGATTCTGATTAGAATTTGACAAGTATTTTGTCCCCTGCCGTGTGCACATAGCCTTATTCTGTTTTATACTATGGTTGTGCAACAGTTAACAAAGTGAAATAAATTTGATAAAGATGGGCAATAGGAGCCCCACATCCCTAAGTATCTTATCAAGGCTTGGACTGGCTCACAGGGGAAGAGGCGAAACCTCCATGGGGCCACTGGGCATGGCAGGTCTGGAGCTGCTTTTCAGAGTTAATGACAGAGAAAAGGAGGCAGCGTGAAAGTCATGTGCTGTATTTGCAGTCATGTATGCTAGCTGTAGGGTGGCTCCAAGAATAAACTCCATTGGTAGGCTCTAAGGATTAAACCCACTGGTGTGTAGGGGGTTGAGAGAACAGATAATGTTTAGAGTTATACTTGTGTTGGAACTGTGAAGTACAATGGGTTGCTATGGGAGACCGGGTAGCTGGATGGCCTGGTTATAGTTATAGTTCAGAGTTTGAGCCTGTGTTTGTAATGGAGTTAGTCAGCAGGAGCTGGACAGCCAATCAGTGAGCTCCGTGGGTGGAGCGGGGTTGGAGGCGCAGGGGGGTCAGCTGGTGCTGCGGGGGATCAATGCTGCAAAGTGTAAAAGTTCGTAGAGTCTTTGTTGAGACGAAGTTCAAGAGATGTGCTCCTCAAGAAGCAGGAATTTGAAGGATATGAGGGGAGTAAGATTCCTTTGGATGGCACACAAGTTGTCCACTATCCGGCTGAATATGTATAAATTATTGTTTATTGAAGCACAGAACACCAGGGGAGGTCGGAGAAAGAGCTCCACCTATAGAGACGGCAGGAGATCTGGGAGAGAAAGTAATGAGCTGACAGGCAGCTACGTAGAACAGCAGTTATCCTGCAGTGACTAGTTTTATAAGCTTCGTCGAAAACTCAGGCAGCACCGAGAGGAAGGTTAAAGGGGACATCTTTGTAACTGTGTTATTGCTGATGTGGCTGAATGTTGACATGTAGACAACTCAAGTAGATTATAATTAACTTCTGGAGATCAGAAGTAAAGGCCTCATAGATTCCGGAACATTGTCATTTTCAGTTATATACCGCCGATGCACCACAAGTCTCACACCACATCTCTCCCTGCAATACATAAGAACTCTGGTAAGGGTGTTTGCTTTGGGCAACAGGCGGATACTGTAGGGGCGCGACCATAGCCACTCCTCCCCCAGATCCTGGGGGCCCCAAATGCCCCAGTCCAACACGGAACTTAACAGTAATGTAGTTCAAAGTAATCTATATACAGTATTTGTTTGTATGTACAGTATCTTAGTGTCTGCAGAGTGCTGCTATTTCTTTTGTGTTTGAATCTATAGCTTCTTACGGTTCTAGTGCCCCTTGCCTCCCGCAGGCCCCCTGAAATCAGGCGCATTACAGAGTGCCGCAGGGGCTCTGTAATGCGCCTGATATTGGCATGCAGGAGTTTTAAATCTGCTGCGAATGGGACTGCGCTAGATGTCGGGCTGAAAAGACGGCAGACTTCTGGCACAGCCCCGTTCATACATGTCATACTATATTTATAATCCCTGAGCAGTGACATCACTATGTTTAAAAAAAATGGTCAGCACCTTCAAACAATGTGAAATAAATGGCTAAGGTGCACCTGGTCATGGCTGCAACATGGGTGCAAACACACAGAAACAAAACAACCGCACTCTGCAGAACAAAGAAACAGATAGACACTTAGGGCCACATGTATAAAAACTGTCTAGATCTAAAATTCCCTTTGTTGCCTATAGTAACCAATCAGAGCACCCTTTTCAATTTTCCAGAGCACTGTATGAAGTGAAAGGGGCGCTCTGATTGGTTGCTATGGGCAGAAAGGTGAATTTTAGAACTAGTCCGTTTTCATACATGTGGCCCTTACTATGTGAAATATATAGTTGAGTCACATTATAGTGCCCACCAGTTTATATCCATAGTAAATGTGTGAGTAGCATGGAAAGCAGCTAAAGGGGCTGGGAGAGACTCAATAATGTCCTTGTAGGTTATCACAGGTACCTGGAGCCATGCTGACTACATCCCACAGCTACTGTAGGGTGTATGGGGGAAGATCCATAGAGTGAACACGAAGATCAAGGCGGTCCCACAGATGCTCATTTGGGTTCAAGTCTGGAGCATTAAGGGGTTAGGGTACTGGGAAATCTTGGTTAAGCTCTTCCAACCAATATTGGACATTTTTAGCTGTGTGACATGTTGTATTACCTTGCTGGAAGATTCCATTCACCCCAGGGAAGCCAATTAGCATGTATGGGTGTATGTGAGTTGCAAGCATAGATTAATACCCAGATTGGTTGAGAGTGCATTCCACATGGATGAGTGAGCCCAGAGAATGCAAAAAAAATATTCCTCACACCATTAAACTGCCACCACAAGCAATAGCTGCAGTGTTGTTCTCTGATGTTTCTTGTCTGACCTGTCCACCCATTCAATGAAGCAGAAAACATGACTCATCGGAGAAGGCAACCCTTTGCTGATCAACAGAGGTCCCCCTCACATCAGAATTAAAAAAAATATATTTGATAAACTTTTTATTTTCTACTTGTAATTTTAGTCTTCCTAGAATGTGATCAGTTGTACACTATTCTACTGGCAGGGTGTAAAAGGGCATAAATGGCAGGCTTTGGGGCCTTTATTAGGCTTGCAGCTTCCATGGCTGCTTGTCGGTACCCTATGATTACATTGTTGGGAAGCTGATCTGGAGTAGCTAAATGGCATGGATTGAAGTTATCTCCAGTCCCAGCCAATGAAGAAGAGCTGCTTCACTGTAGCGTTTTGGTTCGCCCTTGCACTCTACTGTAGCCGTTGATTACATCAATGTCATGTGGTGCTTCAGAGTTTCCACATTGCTTATTCTTAACCCCTTCACAAAGAGATTTATTTTTTCCACTGCACCTTTTAGGAGTCACAACTTTTTTAAATGTTTTCATCCACAAAATCATAGGCTATTTTTTTGCAGGGTAAAATTTCTTTTTTTGGTAAACCCTTGCCAAAACCAAATAATGTACTGCAAAACGCAATTATGCCATTTTTGCTGTGGGTTTCATTTTTATGCAGTTAACTGATCAAAAAAAAGTCAAATTATTTTCAGGTTTTATGGGTTTCCCCAAAAACCCAAAATTGTATAATTTTTTTTCTATGTTTTAGTACTAAAAAAGTTAATTTGGTCAATAAAAAGGGAGTTCTTTTTTTTTTTTAAATTATGGACCTGAGTAAAGGGCCTATTTTTGTGGCCGGTATTTTTTTTTATTTCTACCTTTTGGATACATTTTTTACTCTTTGATCACTTTTTATACCAATTTTTCGAGGACATGAAATTACAAAGAAACTTTTGTTGTTGGTATTAACCATATGGGATAAATGTTACTTTTAAATAGATTAGGCTTTTACAAAAAAATATTTTTTCATTTAGACGCAAAAGGTCCGATTGTTTTAAACATTTGAAAAGATTAAAGGATGGGTACAGCAGTAAGTCCCTCTGGGGAAAAATTAGCAGTCCCCGCCCTTGGGAGTGGCCTTACTCCATAGCCCTTACGCACTAAAGACAACAGGTTTTTAAATGTCAGCAAGGGATTAATAGTGCATTTTTTCCAATCATGATAAACTTTCACCCCACAGCACCCAAACAGTTCACAAACTGTGCAGTTTCAGAAATACCGACACACTTGGTCCAAAATCCAAAAATCCTTTCTTTTTGCAACTCTGATAAATTGCCCTTTTTATCTATGACAGCAACGAGGTATATATGCAGACAGTTTATTGCACACCATTTATACCCACCGAGCCAGCTAATAACACGTGACATTCTTTATATGTAGTGTTGAGTGATTATTATCACAAAGATGGAAATCCGGCAAGTATTTACGTTGACGGATTTTTTAGATCACGTTGATAATTTTAGGCGTTAAAATCTGCTGCATAAACTATTAAAATCGCGCCATTTTCTCCACGGCGCTATCCTGTGTCAATTATTGTGGCGGCCAGCCAAAATCAGCTTCAGAATAGAGCAGGGTGAGATGGTGTTGTGCGCACGTCATTGACTGGGATGTGTATGGTTGCGATTGGCTGGAAAAATCACATGACCCACGTTTTACATAGAACAGGCCCCTTCCTGTTCATGATCCAGTGTCTGTCAGCATCTCATAGCAGTAGACGTTGCGCTCTGCCTCTGTCCAAACAGCTTCACAAACAGCTCAGCGGGGTCGTAAATATTTTATTTTTTCACTAGAGACAGCTCTACTTTAGCTGTGAATCCTTAGAAATTACAGTTAGATCAGAGATTTTCTCAGATTTAACGGTAGTTAAGGCAGAGAATTTATAAAGGAGGCAATATCTACCGCTGTAAAGTCACGGGGAGTTAGCGGAGGGGAGGGGCCGCGGCGAGAACACAGAACAAGTCATAAAGGATACACACTGAGATATTGTACAGCCAAAAAACAGTTGTATAGCACATATTCATTTGCCTTATATTAGGATACAGATCTTTTCTAGGTAACTGCAGGTCTATTTGTTAGGTGCAAAACTCCACTTTTATTCTTCAGTATAAAACATTCAGGATAAGGTGTTCTTTTCTTAATTTTTGACCCCAGTCCAGCTTTGTTGTTATAGCCAACCTTGCACTTAAATTTGGAATACAGCAATTTTGTAGTCACCACAGTTTGATAGGTGCCAAAAAATACTTTTATATCAGTATACACATTTCAGATACTTGTTTGTTTTCACTTTGGCGCAGGCAGCTTTGTTGATGAGAGCCACCTTGCAGTTAAATTATTAATCCAGCAACTTTGTAATCACCCAGCAGGTGTACTGATAGGTGTGCCAAAAAATACCTTATGTAATATCCGTATACATTCAGACAGCTGTGTTTTTCATTTTCACGTTTTGGTCAGTCAAGCTATTGTTGATAAGATCGTACTTTGCAGTTAAAGATTTGAATCCGCACACTTTGATAGTCACTTCACCACTAGGTTTATAGGTGCCAAAAATACCTTTATTATCAGTATACATATTCAGACGCCGACCGCCACCCCAGTGATAAAGTCCGTACCAAAACCCGAGGTGTTTTTTTTCACTTTTGGTCAGTCAAGCTTTGTTGATAGATCTACTTTGCAAGTTAATTCTTTGAATACAGCAATTTTGTAGTCACCACAGGTTGATAGTCCAAAAATACCTTTAATCCGTATACATTTCAGAAGTGTTTTTTCACTTGGCGCAAGCTTGTTGATGACACTTGCAGTTAAATTTGAATCCAAATGATCACCACGGTGATGGGCAAATACCTTTATATGTATACATTTCAAGTGTTTTTCACTTTGGCAGCAGCTTTTGTAGACACTTGCAGTAAATTGAATCCAGAATTTGTAACACAGTTACTGATAGTGCCAAATACCTTAATATCCATCATTTCAAGTTTTTTTCACTTTTGTCAAAGCTTTGTGATAGATCTCTTCAGTAAATTGATCCAGCAATTTGTATCACCGTGATAGGTGCCAAATACTTAATATCCGATACATTCAACAGGTGTTTTCACTTTGGTCGTCAAGCTTTTAACTACTTTGCAGTTAAATTTATCCAGAATTTGTAGTCACACGTGATAGTGCAAAAATACCTTTTATTATCGATACATTCAGTTTTTCACTTTGGCAGCACTTGTTGAAGACCTGCAGTTAATTGATCCAGCAATTTGTATCACCACAGGTAAGGTCAAATACCTTTATATCTATACATTTCAGAGTTTTTTTTTTTCAGAAGCTTGTATAGACACTGCATTAATGAACCACATTTTATCACCACAGGGATTAGTCCATACCTTTTAATATCCGTATACATTTCAGACAGGTGTTTTTTTCACTTTTGGTCAGTCAAGCTTTGTTGATAGATCTACTTTGCAGTTAAATTTGAATACAGCAACTTTGTAGTCACCACAGGTTGATAGGTGCCAAAAATACCTTTTATATCCGTATACATTTCAGACAGGTGTTTTTTTCACTTTGGCGCAGGCAGCTTTGTTGATAGATCTACTTTGCAGTTAAATTTGAATCCAGCAACTTTGTAGTCACCACAGGTGTACTGATAGGTGCCAAAAATACCTTTTAATATCCGTATACATTTCAGACAGGTGTTTTTTTTCACTTTTGGTCAGTCAAGCTTTGTTGATAGATCTACTTTGCAGTTAAATTTGAATCCAGCAACTTTGTAGTCACCACAGGTTGATAGGTGCCAAAAAATACCTTTTATTATCAGTATACATTTCAGATACGTGTTTTTTTCACTTTGGCGCAGGCAGCTGTGTTGATAGAGCCACCTTGCAGTTAAATTTGAATCCAGCAACTTTGTAGTCACCACAGGTGTACTGATAGGTGCCAAAAATACCTTTTAATATCCGTATACATTTCAGACAGGTGTTTTTTTCACTTTTGGTCAGTCAAGCTTTGTTGATAGATCTACTTTGCAGTTAAATTTGAATCCAGCAACTTTGTAGTCACCACAGGTTGATAGGTGCCAAAAAAATACCTTTTATTATTAGTATACGTTTCAGATGCGTGTTTTTTTCACTTTGGCGCAGGCAGCTTTGTTGATAGAGCCACCTTGCAGTTAAATTTGAATCCAGCAACTTTGTAGCCACCACAGGTGTACTGATAGGTGCCAAAAATACCTTTTAATATCCGTATACATTTCAGAACAGGTATTTTTTTTACTTTTGGTCATTCAAGCTTTGTTTGATAGATTTACTTTGCAGTTAAATTTGAATACGGCAATTTAATAGTCACCAGAGGTGAATTGATAAGTGCCAAAAAATACCTTTTATTATACCATATTCATTTCAGACATGTGTTTGTGTTTTTTTCACTTTTGGTCAGTCAAGCTTTGTTGATAGATCTACTTTGCAGTTAAATTTGAATCCAGCAATTTTGTTTTGATTTGAAGGATTTTAGAATAGCTGTGATTTGCCGACTTTTAATAAGAGACTTTCCAAAACTCTTCCATACCTTCTCAAATTTTTATATTTCTGAACATGGAGCAAAATTCAGGTGGTAAGGGCGAGCAAAGAGGGGGTAGGACATGGAGGTAGAGGTACGAGAGAAGGTGCTCCTTCCAGTGCTGGCGACAACACGAAATGCCAGCGGATCGTCAGTTTTCAGGACCGTCAGGCCTGTCATCACTGGGTCAGGGCCCGGTGAATTCAGTAACGAACAGCGTCGCCAATCTGATCTTCAGGGGTTAATGCAACCTGCATCCAGCAGTCTTACCTCCTCGTCCTCCCAGTCACGGCCACAAATGTCGTCATCAGCATCATCAGCATCCGTCCAACATGAAGCAGGCCAAATGTCAACTTGTGTACCCACCACTGTGGATAATCCATTTTCTGAAGACCTCTTTGATGACAAAATGTGGTTGGAGTCAGAAGGCATGTTAAAAGATCAAGAGGCCAAAGAGAATGATTTTCTCTGCTCTGACGCCCAGTTCCTGATGCCATCAGAGGAGGAGAAGGAGCCGGTCAATCGGCAAAAAATCCCGGGTGGGGCCAACGCCTTGCAGTCCCCCCTTGCTTGAAACCCGCACTCCTGGATGAGACAAACCCATTTAATACAATTAAAAAAAAAGAAACAAAGCATGGTGGGGGTTTCCCTCCTATTTTAAAAAAGTGTTTTCTAGAAAATTTAAATACTAAAAAAACTTGGGATGTACAAAATAGCTGGTAAAAAAAAATTTCCCCTGAAAATTTTACAAGGGAGGTACAGGAAGACTTGCCAGATGTAGGTTATTCAGAGGGGCATGCAGATTTGGGGCACCCGGGCAAAAGAAACAAAGTACAGGGACAATTTCCCCCCCACACATTTAGTAAAATGAAAAAAAAAAAAGGGCCCGGGAAAAAAGGGCAACCCGGGGAAACAGGAGCGTTTTTCACCCCGTATTTCCAAATTTAAAGCTTTAATTGGCCCACTCATAAGGGGGGCCCAAACGCTTTCCCCCCGGGCCTTTACTGTGTTTCTGAGGGGCTGGAGGGCCCTTTCCCCAAAACTTTCCCGGGTTCCCCACTCTGTTAACGGCCAGGGTCAAAGGGAGAGGAAAGGAATGGTAAATTTAATGTCAACAGGGGGCTTTTTCCCCCAAATCCCTTTTTTGTTTTCCTTGATACCGTTACGTGCCCCAAAGGGGGTTTTGGGTTGTTTAGGAGTAGGTGGTGTTCCCCCCATGTTCCCCCCGGACACACTCTGTAATAGGCCAAACCCGTCCCTTTTGGGAGTTGGGAGTCCTTGATGTTTTTTTTGAGGAGTAATAGGAAGGCAGGGCAAGGTGGTAAAAACCAAAAAAGTTTATACCCAGGTAAAATGTTTCATCCCAAAAACAAATTTAAAGCCTGGCAGAGGTGGCAGATCTTCCCCACTTTCTAGGTGTAACTCACCCTTTCTTTCCTAACTTGGCCAAATTTAATTTCCCCCCACCCTTGGTAAACCTTTTAAATTTTTAACCTCTGGCCCCCAACCCCGTTGCCTAGGGAAAAACCCCCACTCTGCTTCAGGCTTACACAGCTATCGGCAAAAAAAACTTAGCGTTGACAACCCGACCGTTATTGATTCCATAGTAAAAACACTATCAAAGAGGCACAAAAAAAATTAAGGGGTGTACATTCCTGTGGGAAGCATACTCCCCTTCTTAAAAGAAAGCCCCCCTCCCGGGGTTCCCGGTGTTTGTTAGCAAAAAAGGGTTTGGGTTTAATTTTCAAAAACACTGTGGTTAAAATTAAAAAATTTTTCTTTTCCCGGGGGTGAGGTTAAACAAGCATAACAAAAAACAATATAAAAAAGTGATAATATTTTCAAATTTTATCCATACCTATAATTTAAAAAGTTTCCCAAATTCTCTTTTCATGTAAAGGGAAAAAAACAAGGGGAAAAGTCCAAAATCCTTTGGGAAAAAAATAAAAACCCTTTGGGAAAATTTAAAGGGGAAAAAAACAGGAAAAATTTTCCCCTGCAGTTCTTGGGAAGGGGTCCATGCGGCATTATAGAATACAAAGGACTTTAACCCGCCCAAAATTTTTCCCTCATATCCAGGCCTGAGGGTTGTGGGAGCCATCGGATATATTTTCTTAGTGGCCAAACCGGAAAAGGTAAGAATTAGTCAAATTTTTTTGAGGGTATTTTACCCTTTTCCCTCCCCTTTGATCGGGCGAAAAGTGTTTTTTATCTGCGGTTAGGGAGCAAAGGGTGGGCTGCAAAAATCTGTTTTACTTTTCCCATGTGGGGATCAGTCTTGTTGCAAAAGGGGGGTGGCAGGTTCACTAGAAACCCAAAAAAAAGTTTATCTAACCCAAAGAATAAGCTGAAAATTACTAACAGTTTCTTTCTCCACCTTTGATGAAAGACTTTTTCATTTTCAGCTGGGGGGAAAAGTTCTTCAGTTTTTGTTGACTTGTTGGAGTCTTTTTCCTTCTTAGGGCAAGCTTTAACTCGGTTATGGTGAAAAACTTGTGGTTCTTTTTCCCTTTTTTTACAATTCATTTAAAAATCTGTTCCCGGTTTTGGGGAAGGGCCTTGCCCCTTTTTGGAAACCGTCTCCCCCTTAATATCTACTTTTTATTTTGGGGGTTATTTTTCAAAACCAAAATTTGTCAACCCATTTTTTTGGGGGTTTCCCCAAATGGGATGCAAGTTTAGTTGTATTTTTTTGTTTTTTCCCGGGGTTCCCCCCATTTTGGGCTTCCCAATCTCTCTGAATCACCCCGGTGCTCTGATGGTTATTCACCCCCGGGCAGTCTCTGGGGGCGGGTTGATGACATCAGGAACCCCTCATTCAAGACAAGGTCAGAGGGGATTTTTTCCCTAAAGGCCAAACATAAGGAAAAATAAGGGGGTTGTACCCCGTTTGGGCAAAGCACGTATTGTTGTACTTAACACCAACTCAGGTAGCAAAACTTGGGGCCCGTATACTTTTTGGTAGGTGGTACAGTTTTTAAGATTTTTAAAAAGGGTTTGGGTTTATCTTTTCAAATTAAACCATAACCATTTTAAATGAATTTGCGTGGGCCGTAGCTTTTTGCAAAATTTTAAGGGAAAATACAAATGTCTTGAAACAACGGGATTCAAAGGCGATCCCCCATTTAGTAAGGGGTCTTTTCAGGGGACCCCCTAAGGGGAAAAATTTAAAAAACCCCTTCCCAGAGGTTTTGGGAAAACGTTTGCTTTGCTGCAGATCCCTTTACAGGAACTGTACTAAAAATTTGGGTTTTTTGTTTAATTATTGTCCCCTGGCATATGCATTTTCCATTACGACGGGGCCCAGCTTCACAGGTTATTGGGAACAATTTCTAGTGGGCTGGTCCCCTTTACATGGGATGAAGTGGGGCCTTTTTATTAAGTCTTTCCCCCTCTCCGCTAGCGTGCAAGGAAAGGGGATTCTTTGCACCAAAATTCTTGTCATTTGCTTTCCCAACCAATAAAATCCCCCATCGGATGGTTGCTTCCCGTTTTTTTGAAAACCAAAATTTTCCAGGTTCGGTCAAAGTAGGCTTTTCCTATTTACATGGGGATCAGAAAGAGGTAAACCAAAAATTTTGGGGCCACTTTCAAACCCCCAAAGGGGGGGTCCCAATGTGCTCCGCCCCGATGAGCCCCCTCCCGAATGAAAAGACCCCTTCCTCTGGGCCCCCCAGAAAAGAACCAAATTTCCATATCGGGATGAAAACCCGGGAAAGTCTATTTAGGAACTCTTCTGCTCACAAGGAAAATCCTGTAGTTTTTCTAAGGGTTCGACTCCCCTTTTGGGTGTTTTTCCCTTGAGCCTCATCTTTGGGGTTTATCAGAGGGGAACGTTTTTGGGGACGGGGGCTCTCCCCCTTTTCCCTGACCCGTAGTTGCATTTTATTGAGCAAAACGAGGTAGAATACGGATCTCTACTTCTTCCCAGTCCCTCTTCATTTCTTGGGGGGTTCTTCTCCATTTGGGAGGGCGGGGTAAAGCATCACCCTTCGTGTTGCCAAATTTTTTTTTCCCCCTACCCCACCCAAAAAAGTCAAAATTGGCGGTCTTGAGGCCCCACTGTTCAAGGGGTCCTTTGGCCGGGGCCCTTTTTCAGATGGGGCCAGAGGGGGTTTTATCTGTGTATTTCTATGAAGGGAGTAGGGGTGCCAGATGTTCCCTTTAAAACCCTTTTTTGTTTTCAGCCCAAAAAAGGGGCGAGGAATTCCCGCGGGAAAGGGCTTTTTGGTTTTTTAAATTCTTCTCAGCAAACCTCGGGAGAGCAAAGGAAATGGCGTAAGGGGATTTCTCTTTCCTTTTTTTTCTGGGCTTGTGATAGGACAGCCCCCAATTCCCTTACATGCTGGCATCAGTTAAAAACCCGGTGGAAAAGGGTTTACTGTAATCAGGGAAACCAAGAATAGGGGGTTGGGTCAACCCGTCTTTTAAGGGCTGGGGAAAACAATCCCCTTGCCCCTCTTCCACTGGGGTAAAGGGAGTCTCCCTTTTTAGGTTGGGTCACGTGGGAGTACCCTCGGAGTTTGTTTCCCTTTCAAAGGGGTAGCCACCTTTACGAAAAAGGGGAATTTTAAGCGAAAATAGTACCCCGGCAAAAACCCCGGAAACTTCTTATTTCTTTTCACAGTGTTGGGGTCCGGGCCCAATTTTGGGAAAAGTGGAGATTTTCTCAGGGCCCGGTAGTTTCACCCTTCCCGTGCTAAAAAAAGTGGCCTACGTAATTTTAAACCTTTTCCCGGTTTTTAAGGGGCAAATTGGGGGTTTGACCTTTTAAACCCCTGGTTGATTTAGGGAAATTGGAAGACCTCAGCCAGGGTGGTTTCAATGGTTTTCATATGTTTTGGGGGAATTTTAATGACATCCCAAATTAGGAGTACCCCTTTTTTAAAAATTCTGGTGCCCCCCAAAAAATCGCTCCAAGAAACCCTTGGAAGGGGAGCAGGTTTCATTACAAAGTCCAAAAGGCATCGGGTTTAAAATGGAATGGCCCATTGGAGTGGGAAGGCGTCTTTCTCCCCGGGCTTCAAGGGCTAAGGTACTTGCCCCTTTCCCCTGGGTTAAATCCCCAAAGGTTTTTTAAAATAAGCACTTTTCCTAAGGCGGGCAAAGATTTCAATGCGGGGGGGCAAGGGAAAAGGCATCCCTTTTGAGTGAAAATTTTTTTCAGCTTTTCTTTAGTCCCCCGAAATATTATGGTTCCCTCCTTCTTCCTTTACCAGGGAAAAGGGGCAGGGCCCCCGGGCTCTGACTGTCCCTTTTTGGCACATCTGTTCTTTATCCCATTTATAATTTTTTAAAAAGGCTGGTACATAGAAGGTGGGGAAAAGGGCGATATCTTTTTTCCCTTTATTGGAAGGAAAAGATCACCTGTTTGGGAAAAGGGATGCTGGGAAAAGGGTTTTTCTGACAAAATCCAATGGGGTTTTTTTGGGTGAAGGCTTGTGGGATTTTAAGGGGCCCCAAACTAGGACATCATTGGGTTTGCTCCAGGTTTAAAATAGTGATGTCCCCCTACAAAGGATCTCAGTTTCCCCCAAAGGGTTTTCTTTGGACTCTTTTTTTTATTCCTCTTGTGCGATTTGATTTGGGAGGAAAAAGCCCGTTGTCTTTCTAAAAATGTCTTCAAAGGTAACTTGGGAGAGTTTTTGGGAAAATGGGTAAAAATTGTGTAGCTTTAAAATTTGGGGTATCACCAAAAAATTTTTTGAGACGGGGCTGGGTAAATCTACCATTGGAAAAATCACTTGGCTTCTTTGCAACTCTCTTTTTATTGAGTGCTCCTTGGGTTTGGAAATTTGGGTTCTATGAGGGCTTTTGGGAAACTTGAAACCCCTAATTTTCCCTGGAGGGCTCAACCCCCCCATAAAAAGGGTCCCCAGTGCCCGGTTTTTTAAAATCACTGGATGGTTTCTCCGAAAAGCGGCCCTGCCAACTTCTCCTTTGTGGTTTGAAAATCTTTGTTGGGGGACGGAGTGTTCGGGGGCTTTTTGGGAAAAGCTTTCCCGAGAGGAGCAGGGAGTGCTTTTCAAAAATTTCAAGTAGGGCTTTAAACCCTTTCTCCTAACAATTTTTTAAGAAACAACCCTGCCTAGAAAACCGATGGAGTAACACCCTTACTATTAAACAAAACCCCGAAGAGGTTTAAAAAAGTTTTCACCAACTTGGAAAGTAGGCTCCCAGTAACCCTTGGGGAAGGGATTGGTTGAAACCCTTACTGGGGAATAACAGTCCCGCCAAGTATCCGGGGGTTGAAAAAGTTTTTTTAAGTCCCCAAAAGTTCTGTATTTCACCCTTTTAAAAAAGTTTTACCTGTTTACCCTGTGTCCAAAAGGGCCCGTGAGGGAGTACCCCCTTGATGGTAGTTTTTCCCTTTTGGACAGGGGGCGACCCTAAAGTTGGCAACCACAAAAGGGGGTCCCAGGGCCTCTCTTTCTTCCTCCCCCAAAGGGGGGGTCCTTCCCTTTGGGCCTTTGAGGGGCACCCATTTTAAATTTATACACTGATCCCTCTGGGGTCCATATTTGCCCGGGCAATTTCTTTTCAGAAAAAGTCTTTTGTCTAAAAGTTGGCCCTTTTGGGAGGGGGGAACTGGGCCAGGGGTCTGGTAAACTTCGTGATGGGGGTCTTTTTCTGGATAGTTTCTGTAGGTGATAAATTTATTTTTTGGATGGACTGGGGGGTCTACTTTCCCCCTTTTTGCCCCCACCTTTTCCAGGCACCTTGGGCAGGACAGTGCCCCGATCCTGTAGTTTTGGGTTACAGTATCCGGAATTTGGGGCCCGTGTAACTGTGTAGCAAGAAGGTTGTCTCCTGGAAGGGGCAGAGGGTTTGAGGCTTGGGACCAAAAAATGGAATTGGGGGGGTAACACTGGGGGAGGTTCTTTTCCCATCAGTTGGGCCCTTTTCCCTAGTTTTCGGTTGGGCAGCTCTTTAAAGTTTCCCGGAAGGTGATATCTGGATGTTGGGGGGCAAAAACCTGAATTGACTCTTAAAGGGGCTCCGCTTGCCCCTTTTATGAAACTTTTTTTTGGAAAGGGTTTTTTCGGTATCAGCTGCTTCGCGAGGGGCTACTTTTTTTAACAGCGGTTTAAAACCTCCTGGGGGCCAAAAGCAAAAATTTTTTGAGGGATTCTCCCCGGCTGCTGCTTTCTCCCCAAAAAAAAATTTTAACTTTAATTCAGAGATATTTCTTTGTCAAATGTGGCCTTGTAGTCTCTTAATTATCTGTTTTTTGCAGGTTTTTTTTCCCCTGGGGTGGGGGCCCGGACTTCATTCCCTTAAAGCGCACCCTCCAGCTGGGCCCAAAGAAATCCCCACCTTTTGTTTAGGGGAGACAGGATACAGCTTTAACAAAAGCCCCGTTTTTTTCAAGAAAGTCCCGGAGGGGGTTTTTTTCTCCACTATAAGGGGGAGCCAGGGGGGGCCCAAAAAAATACGGCATTTCTAAGTGGCAAAAAATACCAGTTGTAGGGGTGAAAGACTCACTTAAAAAAGGTTTTCTGGGCTGTCCCCCTTTCATTTGTCATGGTGGGAGTTGGTCAGGGAAAAAGCCAAACAAACAAACAAAAATCTAAGCGGGCTCTAAATGGGGGGGGTTTTTCCCGTTTGCTCCCCCCTTCTTTTAGAAAATACTCACTGGGCAGATTTTGTGTGGCTCCTTTCCCTTACAATTTTTTTTTTTATTCCTCTTCAAAGGCGTTCATTAAGGGGGGGTTGCCCGGCCAATTTTTTAACAGCTTTTTTTCCCCCGTTTGAATTTAACTGTTTATCTCTCTCCCCAAAAAGGGAGTTACTCAGGGCTTGTTTTCCCTGCAGATTTCGTTTTCGGCTTTTTCGCCCTTTTTTAAAACTGTGATACAGTTGGGAAATTACAAAAGGGTTTTTGATAAAGTCTTTTATAGCCCCCGCAAATTTTATGAAATTTAAGTAATAAAAACAACAGCTTTAAAAACTTTATAGGGGGGCCCAAATTTAATTTTAATCCTTTCTTGTGACGGGCCCAAATTTTTGGTTTAAAGTGTCAGGGGCACAAAAGGGGAGGATGGGAAGTGGTAGTTTAAAGTCAAGGGGGGCAACAACCCCAACCCCTCTTTTTCCCCCTCGACACGTTACAGTGCATAGGGGGTTTGCTTGTTTAGGGGTAGGTGGGGGGTTCCTCCTGTGTTTCCCCCCGGAAAACCCCCTCTTTAAATTGGGACCTGTCCAGATGGTGTTAGGTTTCCTTTATGTTGTCAGCAGAGTAATAAAACAGAGGCAAAAATGGTATAACACAAACATTCTTTACTCCAGGAGATGTTTCTTTCCCAAAAAACGTCTGTAAAGGGCCCGGACAAAGGTGGCAGATCTTTTCACTTTCTAGGTTTTTTAAAATTACATACTGCCTAACGACCAAAATGGAAAAAACCCCCCACCCGGGTACCTTTATTTAAACCTCTGCCCACAACCAGTTGCCTAGGTAACCCCACTCTGCTTTTAGGCTTACACAACCTAAACGGGATAAAAAACTTAAACGTTGACCCCCTTTTACACGTTAAATTGCCAAACAAATAAACAAAGGCTTCCATAGTAGAAAACTATCAAGAGGAAAAAAACAAAAATTTGGTGTACCCTCCTGTAAAACCCACAAATGCCCTTTAGCACGAACTTTTTTGTTTTCTGGGGTCATTTAAAGGGGATTTTTACCCCTGTTAATAGATGGGGCGGTTCGCCACCTGGCTCTCACCGCCCCCCTGTAAACTCCCCCTGGCTGCGAACCGGTGTTAAAAATGACAGACGCTCCCGGGCTTCACCGCCCCACTGAAAGTCTGGCGCGGGACCTGTGTTAAAAGGGTGACAGCCACTAGTCTCACCGTTGGGGCAATCAGGAGAGCTTAAAAATTTCTCAAAAAAATAAATTTTTGAAAAAAGGTGATTTCTGTGAGGTTAAGTAGTGTCAAAAAGGGGTCTAGGGTGGAAAAAATTGCACAATTTGAGGCTTTAAATTTTCTGGGCGGAGTCACTATGGGGTCGTATATTTGATCTAAAAGGGGAGTCTGTCCAATCAAGGAAAAAGGATTTGGAGGAAAAATGAAACCATTGAATTGTTTGGCTGAATCATTCAGAAGCCAGGAGGGAAAATGTCTTTAAAAGAAGGTTTTGGGGATGATTAGGACATTTGGTTACTATGGGGTTGGGGACGAATTAACACATTTTTAATTTAAAAAAATCCTTTAAAAATGCAGGGGAGGGGTGTTTTTTGTTAACACACTTGAAAAAAAGCAAAAATGGTAAAATGAAAACTATAAATAAAATTTTCCAAATAAATTCTGTAACAAAAAGTCAGTTTCCAAAAAATATATAAAGAGAGTCACTGTACAAAATAGCATAGTGCCACTTTTTTTGACTGTGGGGCAAAAAAGGTTTTAGGGGTCATGCTGGGCCCAGGAAAGGTATGTCTATGTCAGTGAAACTAAAATGGTGGTTGAAAGCTCCTTTTTCCCACTTTTTAAATGTGGGGGTCATGCAGGTTTTGGGGGGTCATGCTGTGGCCAGGAAGGGATAAGTCAAAGTCCCGGAAATAAAAGGGGAGTTGAAAGACTCCTTTTTCCCCGCACTTTTTAATCTGTGGGTCAGACAGGTTTAAATGGTTACGCGGGACAGGGACAGATTTAAATTAAAGTCCAGTTAACTAAAATGGTGGTTCAAAACTCCTTTTCCCCGGCACTTTTTTTTTTGGGGGTCAGAAGGTTTAATGGTCATACGAGTAAGGACAGATATATTAAAGTCCAGTTCAATAAAATGGTGGTTAAAACTCCTTTTCCAGGCATTTTTTAAATTTTGGGGTCAGACGGGTTTTAAATGGTCTTTACTGTGGTACAGAACGGGTTTAAGTCAATGTCCAGTTAAAACTAAAATGGTGGTTGAAAGACCCCTTTTTCCCCAGTATTTTTTAAATCTGTGGGTCAGACGGGTTTTAATGGTCATTGGGGCACAGGAAAAGTTATAGTTAATGCCCCGTTAACTAAAATGGGGTTTTAAAGACTCCTTTTTCCGGCACTTTTTAATCTGGGTCATGCGGGTTTGGGGCTCATGCTGCGTTCCAGGACAGGGATTTCATGTCCGTTAAAGTAAAATGAGGTTCAAATAACTGCCTTCTGGCACTTTTTAATTTGTGGGTCATGCAGGTTTAAGGCCCATCTGTGGTGCAAGAAGGGATAGTGAATGGTCTGTGATTTTTTTCTGGGGTTTTTTTAAACCTAATTGTCTTGCCTAAGATGAGACATACATTTGTGTTGTGGATGTTAATTCCATCTTCTCCACCCTGTTTGGGTGTAAGAAAAGGTTTTTCCTCTCCCATGACTTTAAGGTCATCGGCGAAAATAAATTATCGACACGGTTTTTCTTTTTGATAATTGCGTATGGGCTTGACCCGATGACGATAGTAAAAATAACGCTCACACTACTCAAGAGACATACCTGTAATGGAGATGGTACAGGGGAGGTCTTTCCCTAGAAATTTCCCCTTTTTACAGGATTTAACCCCTTTTAGAGTGCCTTTTAGTCATACTGGCCCCTGGGAATTTGGCAACAAAAAAAACATGGGGGGACTTAACCCCATTCCCCCTTCACGACCTTGGACGTAGCTACGTCCAGGGGGTTTTGGGGTTTTCACCCCCTGGACGTAACTAGCCCCTGAGGATCCGCGAACTCTAAAGCGATTCGCGCGATTAACCCTTAATTATCGCGCCCATGGGTCGAAATAACTAAGGAAGACGCAGGGGAGATCGCTCCTCCTGGTTTTGGGTCGGCGGAGCAGCCACGGACGTTTTCGACCCGTGAGCTCCTGCCTTCGCCAGACAGCACAGGGGGGCTAGAATGCCCCCGGGTTGTCTGTGGTCACGCGGGGGCCGTGCCCTGGGGGATGGCCCGGCATCGGGGCGACGTTGTATAGGAAACCCACTGCAACAAAAAGCGTGTTTAATTTTCCTATTGAATAAGGTTAAAGATCTCTATTCAAACCCCCTTGGGGGAAAAGAAAAAAAAAAATGTGAAAAAGTAAAAAAAAAGTAAAAAAAGTGAAAAACATGTAAAAACAAAAAACACAAAAAATAAAAAAAAAAACACGTACACCCCCCTTTTCCCCTTTACAAACCCCAATGCCCAAAAAAGATCAAAAAAAAAATTAAAGCCCCATATTTGGTATCGCCGGTGCGTAACGACCTGCCCAAAATTTGTCATTTAATTTACCATACGGGAACGCTGTAAAAAAAAAAAAAAAAAAAAAAATCACGAAATTTAAAATTTTTGTTATCCCGCAGCACAATAAAATGGAATAAAAGTGTCAAAAACCCCTATAAACGCCAAGTTGTACCAATTTAAAGTCGTTCATCCTGCAAAAAAAAAGTCTAAAACGTCTGTATCGGAAAAAAAAAAAAAAACTATGGCTTTCCCGAAGCAGGATGCTTTTTTATTCTTTTACACGCTAAAAACTTTTTTTTTTAAAGTGCTTCAACATAAAAAAACTATATAAATTGGTATCGCCATAAAACGTATTGACCCCCAGGTAAAGCAATTTATTATGGAACTGAAGTGAGCGTGTTAAAAAAAAATTTTAAAAAACACACGCATTGCGTATTTTCTCACTCTGCCTTCCAAAAAACGGGTTTAAAAAATGCAAAAAATCTTGTCTCCCCAAAAATGAACCCAAAACAAAACGTAAATCATCCCAAAAAAAAGCCTTTACAGCACAAACCAGAAAATAAAAAAGTTATGGCTCAGACTATGGGGATGCAAAAAAGTTTTTCCTGTTTGAATAAAGGTTTTTATTGAAAAAAAGCAGTAAAAAATAAAAAAAATAACAAATTGGGTATTGCTGTAACCGTTTGACCTCTGAATAAAGCTGCAGTATATCTAACGCACAGTGACCGTATTAAAAAAAAAAAATAAAAAACACTACAGGGTTGCTTTTTGAAAAGCCTCAAAAAACCTTTAAAAAAAAGGAAAAGTGTTGAATGCACCCATTTTAGGGACCAATAAAGCATCAATTCACCCCGCAAAAACAAGGCCCTAACAGCTTTGCCCCACGCAAAATAAAAAAAGTTATGATGTCAGAAAGGAAACATAAAAACGCAATTTTCTTTAAAAATTTTTTT
>JAODAL010042730.1:0-34519 GCA_025379985.1 Phyllomedusa bahiana
GGCCGGGGTCACCATAGCCTCACACGGTTTTTCATTACCACCTGTATGCTGATGATACCCAACTCTACATCTCCGGCCAGATGCCACTTTCTCTACTCTCCCGGGATCCCTGACTGTCTGTCGTCCATTTCCTCCTTCTTCTCATCACGTCTCCTAAAACAAAATGTGGAGGAAACAGAACTCATCATCTTTCCACCCACCCAAAACTCTACCCCTGACCCTGATCTCTCTATCACAGTCAACGGCTCTACGCCTCACCGGTCCCCGCAAGTCCGCTGCCTTTGGGGTAATCCTAGACTCCGCTCTAATCTTTCAAACCACACATCCAAACCCCACCTCAACCTGCCGCCTACACCTGAAAAACATTCTCGCATCCGCTCATTCCTCAACTATAAACACTACAAATATGCTGGTCCATGCCCTTGTCATTTTCCTTTCTAGACTACTGCAAAAATCCTTCTCTGTGGCCTCCCCAGCTAGCACCCTCGCTCCCCCCCAATCCTCCTTAACTCTGCTGCCCGTCTTACCCACCCTCTCTCTTCGCTACTCCTCTGCCTCTCCCTCTGCCACTTCCTTCACTGGCTTCCCATTGCCCAGCAAAATTAAATTTCAAGCTATTTAACCATGACCTACAAGGCTCTCCACGACCTCTCCCCCCCATACATCCTGCCCTAAATTTCCAAAATATCTCCCCCTCACGCACTCTCCGCTCCTCACAGGACCTTTCCTTTTGCTCTCCCCTTATCAGCTCCTCACACAACGGTCTCCAAGACTTCTCCCGTGCTTAAACCCACACTCGGAACTCACTGCCCCAACACATCAGACTCTCCCCCACCTTTCACCAGCTTCAAAAGAAAACCTGAAAAACCCACCTCTTCAGGCTTCCCCTATAACCTTCACTAAACTTGTCACTACTTCCTCCACAGACATGTCTCCCCCTCACCTCCTGTCTCTTTCCCCCTCCATTTAGATTGTAAGCCCTCGCGGGTAGGGTCCTCTCTCCCTCTGTCGTGCCAATTGTCATTGATCACTTATCATTGTACTCGTTTGACTTATGTATTGTATGTAACCCCCTCGAATGTACAGCGCCCTGGAATCAATGGCGCTTTAAAATAAATAATAATAATAACCTCAGTATCAAGTTTTTGGGTCTTAAAACCGAAATTTAAACCCAACAAACAAAACGCGACTCAATCCTAAATAAAAAATCCATTTATTGGCCTCAATTTACCAATTTTAAACCCCATAGTCAGTACCAACAAACATATCCCAAGATGTTCTTACCCTTTCCAACCTAAAGACCCCATTAATGGGATTCCGGCACCTATGTCTACCATTTTCTCAATGCTTCAGAGAACCCCCAATGTTATTTATTCTGAAACTTTTGCCGTCAATTTTCAAATTAAATGCCACCAATTTCCCTTTCCTTGTAATACAGGTGCAGTCAGATCGTTCTGAAAATTCTGACATTCCCCCGGGAGTCTATTTTCCCTGCTACATTTCATGCGTTGAAGGGGGGACCCCAAACCCCAGATCGCTTCCCCTACCCTGTGCCAATTGGACTATGGACCCTGTCAAACTACTTATCTCCCCTACTTCCCCAACAATCTTTTTGAACGATTTCTGAAACGTGAATGCCACATAGATTGATTCTTCTGGAATGTATTTGGACTACAATCCCCAATTTCACATGAAGCTCTACAAGCTTTTCCGGGAGCTTACATTTTTATCCACATAAAGCAACCCCCTCCTGAACTTTTGACACAATACCTCCTAAATTTTTGGTTTTAAAGGTCCGATGATGTCGGATCCCCCCCCCAGTCTCCCTGTCATGTCTTCTTGAAAAAGGTTTTTCCCCGCCTCGATTGCCTAAATACCCCTTTAAGCTATCAAAAAACAATCTCTGGAGTCACAAATCAGAACATTCCGGTAATGGGGGGTACTCCACCCACTGCATTTCCCCTGCAAAAACACCTCGGTTCCCTTTTCACAGAAAAGTTCCCTGAGAACCTCCAAAAATACCTTTTGGTTTCGGGACTCGGGAGCAGTCATAGTGTCACGGATTATGGAACCCCTGGGTCCCCAAAGGCTCATGTTCTTTTCATCCAAGTCCCTTTTCTTCCTGCCTACTTCACAGCTATGGTTTCTGAAAAGTCTTTTTCGTGTCCCATACACAAGGAGTCAATACCCTTTTGCTTTCACTTACGTGGTACTCAGCCCACCTGTCAAGATGCTTCAAAGGGGCACAAAAACCTCACCCAACCCAGTTGATTTAACCCCGCAGGACAGTATAATTTCTTGTGTGCCCCGTTTTTTCAAACTTGTCAATCAAGCTCTTTGGTCTTCTTCAACTTTGGCACAATAATCAAAGTCTAAGTCCAAGCTCCAATGGTGTTCTAAAAAGTTGTATTCCTGGAATTGCATATCACAGGGGACCAAACACCTTACTAATGTCGGGAAAAATGCTGTGATGCCATTTCTTCCCCGAAAAAATCTAAAACAACTTCAAGGTTTTCTAGGCCTCGTCACTTACTATCGTCAAGGGATACCTAATGCCCCAGTCTTATGCAAGTTTTTTATGATTTTTTAAAGGGGACATTATTTACCCCAATGAACTCTACTTGAGACAAAGGGGTTTTTTTCAAACCGGGGAAAAAAAAAAACTTATCCTGCAAGCTCCGGCTCGGGAACCCCGGACTACTCACAGCCTTTAAAACCCCTTCCATTTTAAAGACTATGGCCAAAGTTTCCGAAGTCTTAAGACAAAAACAGGGGAGGCGAAATGAGCCCTTTTTGGATACTTTTTCTTGCAATTTGATCCTATTGCACGGGACTGTCCTACTGCCTCAGAGCTTCATTGCTGCACAAGTTCTTCTTGAAAAAAAACTCAAGACATATTTTAGGCCATCCGGTAAATGTTTTGGCTTCAGTCTACAAGGGAATCCTGAAACAGTCGCAGACCCTCATCTCAGAACAGTCCCTTTTCCCCCTATCAATGAAAAATTATTGATGCCTGAAAATGTCACTTTGAAGAGATGTACTACTCTCAACCCAGCAATTTGTTTCCTCTTAAAGGGGGGGAAGATGAAGATGAAATCAGTCTACCACGATGAAGACCAGACTGCGCGGATAAACCTCTTCATGACTGTCTTGAACAAAGGGAGGCGAAACCTCCCATCTTCTCTTCTCTTATCCAATTTGGGAGCCCCCAACTTGTCTTCTTCACAGAGGGATCCAGATGGGATGATAAAGGCGTTTCCTACAGGATTTGTTTGGGGTTACCTTTGCGGGAAACCCGTGAAGGCTGGCATCTTTCCCTTTCGAGAAGCCAGCCCAAAAAAGGTGAACCTGGGCTGAAAAGGGAAGCTTGTAAGACCATGAACATATACACTGACTCCCCTATTTTGAAAGGAGTAGCCTATGATTTTGGCCTGAAGGGGGCCCGAAAGGGTTTCCAGACAGCTAGTGGAACGCCCATCAAAAATCAAGAAGCCGTTCAGCCCTTGATGAAGCTCTCCAATTGCCAGCCCAAGTGGATGTTTTGAAGACTAATCCCCCATGGAAAAGAGGACAGTGGAAGTAAAGGCACCTACAGAGCAGATTTGGGCTGCAAATGCCGCAGTTTTTTCCCCCAGAGATTCTAAGAAGCAGGAGTGGCTGTATATGTGCTAAAAAGAGCAGAAAAAAAAGAAGGAAAATTTGAGAAAAAAAAGAAGGAAAAAGTGAAAAAAAGAAGGAAAGAAGAAGGTGAAAAGAAAAAAGGGAAAAAAAAAAAATGAGAAAAAGAAAGAAGAAGGAAAGAATTGAGAGGAAAAAAAGAGAAGAACCAAGGACATGAGCATTGAATCCAGGTTTAACCTTTGAACAATCTCAAACAACTGAACAAACCCCAAGGAAATGAAAAGTTGGGAGGAAATTTGGGAGCAGAGATACACCAAGATGGATTCTAGATGAAACACAATAGACTTTGGTTTACCAAGGGGGATTATATCCAGCTGTAGTACAATGGGCTCATGGTATAACCACATATGAACTAGCCAGAAGATTTCTTCAATCAACAAGCACCTAGCAACTAGAAACTCCATTTTCCACGGCAAGTAGCTATGCTAGAAGTAGTGATGCAATACTTGTAACCTGATGCCCCACCCAAGGGAAAATTTGGGTAAACACTATATCCTCTCCGTGGATCCAAATTGAACACATTGAATTACCCCGAGTGGGAAAAATTTAAATTGTTTTTAGTGGGGGAGGATAGTTTCAAAGGATGGCCCCGAAAGTTACCCGTTACCAACATGACTGCCCGAACCACCGTGGGAAAAAAATTGACTGAGTTGAATAGATTTGGGGTCCCCAGGTTTTAAATCTGACCAAGGACCTGCCTTCACTGCGAAAATAAACCCGAAACATTTGGAAAACTGTAGGAGCTGACCTCGGCCTGCACACTCCCTTCCATCCCGAATTTACGGAAAGTGGAAAGAATGAACGCCATCTGAAAAAACAGAATTTGAAGTAGCAAAGGAACATCTCCTTTTCCCGGCCCGAGATCCTCCCATTGCACTCTATTCTGTCGAAAATACCCCTAGGCAAACCCCCTGGTCCTTTTCAGGAATATAAATTTTTGGCCCGCCCGATTAGATTGAAAACTATCCATGCCCTAGTGTTCTCCTCCATTCCAGCCAACCTTTATCAAAGCACAACTCCTGTTGACTTTGTGTGGGGGCAGAAAAATTCAGAGATTCTCTGGGGCACGATTTAAGGGGGCCATACCAAGTACTCCTAGGTCCCCAACTTTAATGGACTTGAAAGGGGACCCATCTGGTGCATCTTCACACTGCAAAAAAATGACGCAAACCAATAATCATTTTGAAATTTTCCCCTTATCCTTTCATAGTTTTTTAGTCTGGATGTGGTAAAAAATGCGAAAAGGGGGGGGAACCAAGGGGGGGGGGCCCGATGAATTTAAAGCTAGGGGTCAGGTTTAAAGCAGGGGGTTTAATCACTTACCCCAGATATCAAAAAAAAGTATGGATGGGGGAAATTTCATCTATTATAAACAACAAGGGTTTTATAAATTACCCCGAGATGCCTTACAAGGGATAGCTGAAAATTAAGCCCACTTCCATCATGACCTCTAGAAATCATTGAGGGTTATGAGATTGTAAACAATCCATAGATGCCTTGCCGGGGACGCTCTGGGTGGCACCTGGCGGGCGTTGGGACAACAGTCGTCCTTTCCCTCAAAGGCTCTGGAGGAGGCCCGGGGTTGCTTGGTTTTCCCCCTTGGAGCAAGCCTACAGTGGTTCAGTGGGGTTCAACACCCCTTGTCACGGACACCCCTGCGACCTCCGTCCCGGGGCGCAGGGAGTCGAGCTGCGGCTCCCCCGCGGAGCCCCCGTCCCGCACGTGGGTTGGGGGTCCGCTCTTTTTCCCAGTCCCCGCCCGGCGTCTACTTACCCGGCCCCCCCCTGTCGTCAGTCCCAGTCCCCCCGGCGCTGGCCCCCCCCCTAGGGGCGCGACCTGGCTGTTTGAAATTTAAAGGGCGTGGCCGGGAAAATTGGTATTTCCGGGCACTGTCCTATTTTGGGGCTGGCCCCTTCCTGCCCGGGCCCTCCCGGATCCTTAGTGTTTTTACCCCTGGAAAAGCGTTTTCCCAGCCCTTTTCTTGTTATCCCTGTACCGTACCCCTTGCCTACGTTTTTTCGACCCCCGAATCTTGCCCCCCTGCCCTGAAACCCTTTGCCTGTCCAGTTTTCGATCCAGAGCCGCCTGTCCTGACCTTCTGCCTTCCCCGACTACGAGTTGCCTGAGAATCGTACTATTCTACCCTTGGGGCCGCCACCGCGGCAAGTCCCGCCAGTGGAAACGACCTGGTAGACTCCCCCCCGCAGCAAGGGCCATCCCCCTTTGCAGCGGGGTGTGGGGGAATACCGGGACCTACTTAGATTCCGTTCCCTGGTGTGGGCTTCCAAAATCGCCTGCGGGGGCCCGGGATCCACTCCCGTCCGTTACACCGTCCACCTGTTCACCCCGTTGTCTAAGGGGTGACCTTTTCCATTCTTTTTAAGTTTAGGGAAAAAGAGCATAACATCATTCACGCTTAGGGGGGAGCGTTTTGAACAGATTTTTAGTTTTTAGGGGGGGACTGTCAAGTTGGTAATTTTTAAAGGAAAAAAAAAATCAAAAGTCTGTTTCATCATTACATTCTTATTAAGCTCATCAGATAGTTTGTTTTAAAATTGCTTTACTGCTATACATCCTTATCGAAGTATCAGATATTTTCCCCACACAGCCTTCCTTGAGACAAGATGGGGGTGTCTGCTAGAAGCCAGAGATTCAAGGCCTTCTCCTCCCCCAGATGATACAGAGGGGCGTTTGGGAATGGGGTCATATCAGCTAATGCTTCATTACGTAAATGCAAATTATAACTCGTTCTTTAGCGACCCCCAATTCCCAAATTTCATGTAGTGATAGAATAGTCATGTGATTAAAAAGTTCTATTGGAATGTAATTTACTGTGATTAAAGCACATGTCCCAAACGGAAGTGTGGGTCAAATTTCTCGAGCTCCGGCTGTCGGCAGCAATAATAATATAATTCGGAGGAGGCATTTAATTGGATAAAGGAGTGGAATAAAGATAATTTCCACACCTGATTTAATCATCTTGACATTGGGTTTTGGAATTAGTGTTGGTTTTGAAGTTAGGGTACAGTTAGAGTTAGGGATAGGTTTAGGGTTATGGCAGAGTTATGTATTAGGATAAAGTTGGGGTTAAAAATTTGGTGCCCAGGGGTAAGGTTTGAGTTAGGGTTAAATGTAAACATTTTGTTTGGGTTACTGTTTAGTGTAAGGGGGGAAAGATATGATTAGGGTTGGGGGTTGGGTTTAGAGGTTAGGTTTAAGGCAAGGTTTGGAATGGAGTTAGTATTAAATTAGAGTTAGGTTACATCTTTCATTAGTGTTATTGTTTGGAGTTATGGTCAGAGTTTTGGTTAGTGTTGGAGTTAGAGTTGGTTTTTAAGGGTATAAAGGTTTGCCTGAGAAATCATCTGCTTAGTTTTCCATTTATGGAATAAAAATCAACAAAATTGATTTAAAAACTCATTGTTTGGGAGTTTAGACATTGATTTAATTGCTCGATAAAGATACTGGCAAAACAACAATTTGTTGGATTGTAAGTATAAATATTTTCAATGTGTGGAAGAGACTGCTGATGTCTAAATGAGAAATGCACTTTTAAAGAAGAGTGCTTGCTTGTATCTATAGAGAGTGGACAACAGTAAAGAAATAGGGGCTATTGTTATTATTCTGCCCCCTATGTATGTTAGAGAAGTCCCTGATGAGTGAGAGCAATAATCTTTGTACCAGTGAATGATAAATAGTGAACTCACTAATATTTTATTCCCTAGTGAAACCAATAGCATGTGCAGATCCAGTGAGAAAGATGCAATGGATATGCTTGAGATGATTTAATTAGCTTTACCTTGAGAGATGACATAAAGAGCTGAAGAATTCCCTTCTTCAGCTCTGTGAACATGTCTGCCCAACAGAAGATACAGCAGAGAAACAGGATGTGACCTCAGAGAACAGGAGGAGTAACAGAAAGCAAAGACATATGGGAAATCATCAATGGCTTACATTACCATATAGAAACAATGACCACAGAGTGGCGGTATAACATATCAAACATGGTATACAAGAGACGGCTAGAACATAAAATATACACATAATAAATGGATCCCAACTGGGAGTCGTTGCTGGGACTGCACAGTTCTCTATAGGAAAAGTGGGTATCCTTGTGCCAAAAGGCTGCATTTTACCACAAAATCTTAAACAAATAAAAAATAAATAAATAAATCTGTATAGTCCTCCAAATTCAAAGGCAGATGTATACCTCAGCCCTAGGTTTCTATGATGTAAATGTGTGAACGAACAGTACCATACTGCAGTCATAATCATACATCATCATATTAATTGTCAGTACTTGTATCTGGAAAACTCCTCTAACATGAACTATTAATAGAGCATCAATTACATTTTTCTACTTGATTTTGCTCATATTAAAAATGTGTTTTGTTCATTTTCTACTAAGATTGATTTTAAAATTTGTTTTTACATGTTATTTGTACTGCTTTTATTTGTATTAGCTTTAAAAGGACAACTAAATTTTTTCTGGTGACCCAGCAGTACCAGACTGGCTTAAAGTATATGCATTCGTGGTGCTGCACTCTGCGTTACAACTTCCAAGGGAAGAAAGCGAGGAGTGTATTATCATTACTTAATTATATGCAAGTAACTGAAGCACTGATAATGAGACAGAACATTCCAGCATATTAATTTGTGAGCTGCAGCAAAACCTGTCAGTCATTCTTTAGAGCTGTGTTCATTCACTGAGTATTTGAAAGTGCTTGGGTTTTAGGGTGCCTAAGAAAATAGTAACTTTCCTTATAATTGTTAAATTTACATGTCTGCTATAGGGTAGTAATGGTGGTGATTGTGAAGAAATTGCTTAACCCATGGGCTGTTGTATGGTTTCTCTAATGATATTATAATATCATGTACACCCATAGGACCTTGTTTACTACATGCATTGAATTATAAATGACTAGACATTACTCTAATGTATCTCTAGATAATTTAACCTTTTCCCAGCCAACTAGCTAACTTCTACTTTTACATCTACTGACTGGTTTGCCAAGTCCCATGGTGCTTCACTAAAATAGAAGCATCCATTATTTGCAATACTGTCAACTTTTGTTTTGTAATATATACATATGAAGATATACACAGCCGGTGAAATAAGTATTGAACAGGTCACCAAGTAAATATCCAATCCACAAGGGCACATAAATTAAACCATAGATGTTCATAAATTAAGTTATGTGTAATAATGAGAAATGACACAGGGAAAAAGTACTGAACAAAAGAAAAAGAGGTGCAAAAATCCAAGTCATGACACCAGCTGAAAAGTATCAGTAATTAGAAAACAATCTTGCCACTTAGTGAAAAATAATACCAGCCAGTTCAACTGGAGGCCTATAAAAAGGTGTCTCATCATCAAGGTGCCACACAAGAAACATTTCATGATTGGTAAGACCTGTGAACTATCTCAAGACCTTTGCGACCTTATTGTTGCAAAACATACGGATGGCTACAGAAGAATTTCTAAACTACTGAAGGTGCCAATGAGTACTGTTGGGGTCATAATCCGGAAGTGGAAAGAACATAATTTCACCATAAATTGGCTACAACTGGTATTCGCCAGAGCCCGCTGCAAAGCAGGTTGGACTTGCTGCGGCGGAACACTACCAGGTTGCTACCCCTGACATAATTTACTTGCGGTGGTAGCCGAGGTGCAGCTTGGTACAAAATTGTGAAGCAAGCTTGTAGTCGGGTCAGGCAGGAAGGTCAGAACAGGCAGCAAAGGTTTGTGTTCAAGGGAAGGAGGCTAACAGTCCAGTACACGGAATAAACAATAAACACAATGGGAATGCTTCTTCTCAAGGCTCTAGGGCACTATCGATTCGGCAGGGCATCAAAGAAGGGACAGTAGTGATAGGAGCGAGGTGAGTTGAGTACAAGACGGGACTGCGAGTGTGCACAAGGCATGAGTTGCAGTGCCATTCGCAGTAGGAGTAGCGTGGGTGCGGGGGTGCCTGCGACCCAGCATGTGGGTTGCAGAGGCACCAGCGACACTCATTAAGGACAACTCTCTCCTCCAATGCACCTTTTAAAGTTAGGTCCTGAAGTTGGGTGTTCTAAAGTTCCCCTGGGACACCTAAATCGGTGACATTTTCCTCTGAGTCTGACTTACCACCTGCCAGAACAGTCAGGGAAAACTTTAGGAATACTTCGGGGCCAGTACACTCGAGGCAGTCCTGCTATGGGGAGTAATTTTGGGTTACCACTTTTGTCCACAGGTCTCAGAATTTGGGGAAATCAGGGCCAATTGTTACATTAGGCATTAAGGGACACATGTATGAACAGGGCTGTGCCAGAAGTCTGGCGTATTTTCAGTCAGACATCAGACGCAGCCCCGTTCGCATTGGTGTAATGTCTCCCATACGCCAGAATCAGGTGCATTACAAAGTGCAAGCGACACTTTGCACTGCGCCTGAATGCGGGAGGCAGTGCGCAGTAGAACCGTATGAAGCTATAGATTTATAGATTCACGACGGCAATTCTAGGCGCATTACTGCTGGAACAGGTATACCACTTTGAAAGTGGTATACCTGAGCCAGAAATATCGTCCTAGCTCTAGAATATGCCTGACTTATGACCCGCTGTAAAGCGAGTTCCTAAATCAGGTGCATTCTAGGCTATTATTATGCGCATGAAATTTGGTGTTTAAACGCAAAATTTCATACATGCTGTCCTAAATTCTTAACAATCCCCACATGGTGCACCCAAGTTTCTAAGTATGTTTCCAGGACCATCTGGGCCAATGGGTAAACTCTGGTGTTCCCATGGACACACGTAACCCCCTAGGGTTTTTCCAGGAATCACCACATGAGGCAGAGCAGACGACAGGAGAGTAAGCAAACTTCCTGAGTCCAACAGTCCAGTCCCAACAGTCCCATTAGCCTTTATGGTACAGATCTGGAGTCCCTCTACTGGCATGGGGAGGACGTGGAATGGAGCAATGTTGGCCCCCGAAATACTCCATTAGCTCCATTGGCACTGGGCCACCATATGGCCAGGGGCTTGACACCACCAGCAGACAATCTCACTTAATGGTTGACTCAATGCCAGCTCTTTTTTCTCCTCGGGTCCTGAGGTGATGTTTGGGGACTGACCTTTGACTCCCTGAGCTTCTTGGGTGGTCTCCCAGTACAGGGACTTTAGGTTCCCCGAGCCACCAAGGGAATTCACCATGGCATGGAACCTCTCAACCAAACCTACCAGGTAATCAGCAGACTGAGGATCTTCCTGGACAACCTAGCACTGTACAGGTTTAGGGAGAGAGTGCATAAATCTGTCCATGACAAGGTGCTCAACCATTTTATCTGGGGAGCAGATCTTCTGGACCAGATGGAGCTGATCAAATAGCTATGACCTTTGGTGGCTTGTCTGTATTGTAGCCCCAATGATGTACTCTCTGAGCGCAGACCGCCAATGTCACCCCAAAATCTACCAGGTGTCAGGGACCGGTCAGGGGCACACGAATAGACACAAACAGAGTGAGGCCCTGACACTGATCCCAACCACTGTCCCTGCCTTTTGGGGGTGCCCGACTCCTTAATAAGTCGGCCCCAACCAGAAGACTAGGAGCTACACTAATTAAGTGCAGACATAAGACACAGACAAACAAAGACAAAACACAAGTAACAGGGGTCAGACAAGCCCGGTCAAGACCAGTGGGGCGAAGCAGGACACAATCAAATAGAGAAAATAGTCTCAGTAGAACAGCAGGGTCAAATACCAGAAAGGCGCTCAGAAAAGGAAGGGCTAGCTACAGACAGAAAGAGCTCTATAGCAGGCAAGGATGATGGGTAGAGGACTCCTTATATAGGAAACAAGAGAAAACAGAACGGAGGGGATAGGTGGATGGAACACAAGACCAGATTGGAGAAGAAAGCTGTCAATCAACAAGAGCAGCAAGAAACCAGGTTAACTAGTGGAGTGCTGGATGATTCCTGACCAAGGCGTCGGCCAGGAATCAATTAGTACTGCAGAGAAGTAAAACCAAGTTCACACTAGTGAAAGCATTATGTCATAAACCACATTTTTCGTCGCAACAGCCGTGGCTGGCGACTAGAGCACACAGCTGAGGGTCTGTCGGGCATGATCATGACACCAGGATTTCAGTTTTTAGCTTTGCGTATTCTTTGACGTCCGGCAGGGTTCAAATCGTAGTAGGTTTTTTAGGCTCTCCAGTCAAATATGGGGCCAAGACCTCTCCCCATTGCTCTTGTGGCAGTTTCTCATGGTTGCGACCCATTCAAATACAGTCAGGAAGGCCTACACATCGTCCTTTGGACTTATCTTTTGCAATGTATCTCTCACTGTTCTTCTGGTGCGATGTCCTTCATCTGTGGATGATGGTGTTGGCGCACTTCTTCCTCTCACGGGTTCTGTAAGAACCGCCATTTGTTGGATAAGTGAACGGTTTGTTTCTTGCTGGGCCTGTTATTGGTGAGCCTTGGCCTTCTGTTCTTGGAGATTCAACACAGGACATGTACAGGGGGATCTATGCCCATATCCTCCACCACTTGTAGCAATTCGCTTGACATAATGTAGCAAAAATGTACTTTTTTTTCTTCACACAGAATTCCAGCACATTAGCTTAAACTTCAGCTTAAAAAGTCATTCACAGATTGCATGATAGTCCGTTGTAGAGATATCAGCTGCTGGCATGCGTCACGGATGAGACCCAGTCTTTAGCCAGTCTCACAGCAAACAGACCACACACAGGCCAAACAAGCCAAACATGATTTCTTTTCAGCTTCTCCAGCTTCAGAATAGGAACCACCACCTTGTTCTCCTGAAGCCTCAGACTTTTACAGGCCTGGTAAAGCCTGGACATGGAATGTGGGAATGACCATCCCACCTATCTCTATATCCATTCCAATAAAAAGCCAAATCCAGAAACATATATATCCAGGTCTGTTTTAGGTCAATTAGGATTACCAAAAGTATTTATATTTGCCAATTGCCAGAATAATGAGAGAGAGAATTTTTTTTTAAAGGCATTTGTATTACTTTTTGCAAAGTCACAAATTTACATACACTATGCTTACTATGCCTTTAAACAATTTGGGACAGCCCAAAGGATCATATCATGTCTCTGGAAGCTTCTGGGTTAATTAGAGACACACCTGTGGATGTATTTTAACATACACTAGAAACACGCTGCTTCTGTGTGTAACATCATGTAACATCTAAAGAAATCAGCCAAGACATCAGATAAAGAATTGTGGACTTGCACAAGCCTAGATGATCCATGGGTGCAATTTCCAACCCTAAGGTGCCTCTTTCAAAAATACAAAAAATTATATGCAAGTACAAACAAAGGGGAAGCCACCATCATATGCTCATGAAGGAAAGGGGTTCTGTGTTCAAATAAACTGCTTTGGTCCAACTGGGCATATAAACCCAAAAAAGTGAAACAAAATTGTACATCAAGGTTTGAAAGGCACGCTCCGGAAGAAACCATTACTCCAAAAGAAACATATAAAAGCCAGATTAATGTTTGCATTTTGGAGACATGTCCTATGGTCTGATGAAACTAAAATTGTACTGTTTGGCCATAATGATGATCGTTAACTTTGGAGGAAAAAGGGAGACGCTTGGAAACCTAAGAACCACATCCCAACTGGGGAACACGGGGTTGAGAGCATCATGTTGTGGAGTTGTTTTGTTGCAGGAATGACTGCTGCACTTCACAAAATACAGTAGATGACATAATGAGGAAAGAAGATTATGTGACAATACTGAAGCAACATCTCAAGACTGTTGAAGAATATACAACAGCTACAGCTTATGTTAAAAGAACTTAAGTTTACAGCGTAGGTGGCGGAGTTTTGTATTAAGTTTTCTTTGCTTATCATTGCTATTGTTCTTGTTATGTAACTGTTACGCACCTCTTGTATCCTCCTGTTTTGTATTCACATGTCAGCATGTAATGGACCGTGTATCTCCATAAACATCTTAAATGGATTTATTTCCACAACCTGTATGCCTTTCTTTACTCCCAGATAGCTGAAATTGCAACAGGTTATGGGGCCCAGGAGCAAACAAAGCAAAGTGCCCAAAAACAACAAGACAGCAGAGATCCGGTAAAAGCCTATCTCCTGAATACAAGAAAGAAAGGGGGTCTAAAAAAAAGGGAAGGATCACAAATCCAGCGTCAGAGCTCAACAACAGTTTCCAACTGAACATGAGAATTATCACTAGGGGAAGTTTAAAGGGAAATGTTGTTATCCGGGGAGAGTGGGAGGTCATTAACCACAGAAGCCCACAGATCAATTACCGGGAATGGGACAAGAAGACAGACGGGCCGGGGCCCCACCAAAGTCTGTTAGTGGGGGATGACCAGTGATTCAATAAGACATAAGAAACAGAAAAGGGAATGGGGGATGCTTTACAAAATTGCATAAAAGATCCAGTTTAAACAGCAAGTTTTTTTCCCTGCTCAAAAAACTAAAAGAATGAACTTGGTAAAAAAAAAGACATGCAAGAACATAAAATGAAATGCTGGAAGTGGTTACACTTTGGGGACGGGGGGTAAAGCATAAAGACGTCATGTGCGCCATATTGTTATGTAGTTTCCCGACTCATACTGTGCATGATAATGCTCTGGAACCAGCCCGAGGCAGCCCTCCCCCTAAAATTTTTAAAAAGACTGGGCAATAGATAATTCCAAAAAAAAACTTTTATACCACAACCCATCAACACCTTAAAACTAAACCATTTTAAAAAAAAACCCTTTTAAATCCCAAAAACTTTAAAAAAACCCCCCAATTTATCAAACTAAAAAAAAATTCCAAAACTAAAAAAATCCCCTTTACCCCCCTTTTTTTGGGAAATGGTACATTAAAAGTGAAAAAAGATCAAAAGTGGAAAGCTGGTGCATTGATTCAGGGCAAAAAGGGTAAATGAAAAGCAATAGGAACTTCTTAAAAGGGCAGACACAACAAAAGAGAAATGATCTATTGCAGAGGGGAGCAGTATTAATGCAGAAGGAACTGGTCATGGAATTTACTGTGCCCAAGTAAAAATGGAGGCAGTTTTAGCCATACCAATGCAGGATGTACTTTATTTTCCCAGCCTGGAAGGGGGACTGTTATCGTGAAACGTTGACGCAAAAAGGACTTACTGTCAAATTCCCAAAGGTGACGAGTGTGTTTCCCTACATGGAAAGAAGGTAAAAGCAATCCCAAATAAAGAGCACTTGTATCCCTCAGTACGGTGAAGGAAAGGTAAAAACAATGCACACATGGACACAAGACTGTATACACTGGGCACAGAAAAATGGCCCCCGAACCTGACAGCATACAGGAACTCAGAAAAGGAACCTGACAAAGGGTCTTTTTGTCCAGTTGCTCAAACACCCTTAGTGTGAAAAGTTCATTTAAAAAAAAAACCCCAAGGGCAACACTTCCCAAAACAAATGAGAAAAGAGCCTCAAAACCACTTTAGATTATACACAGGATGTGTGTGGCCCCCTGAAATAGCACTCCAGCGGAAAAAGGTATTAGGGGCCCTTTATAGAGACTATTCAAGGGACACAGTTATTTACCTAAGAAAAAAAAAGGTAAGTTTTTGGATAAGCTACAGGCTACTAACAAAGACAGGCAAAAAAGTTTCAAAGGAAAACCCCTGATACGTGAAGTGTAATGGAGAAAGAATTTACGGAGACAAAAAGAGACCTTCTAATCAACAGGGGATGACATCAAAAGACGGTACCCTAACACCAGAGCAAAAAAGGGGGACTGAAAGGAAGAACAGAACCTGACCCCAAATGATCAGATGTATGCTAACGGATTTGACTACATGGGGAAAAACGGGGTGAAGCTGCAAGACCACTTTCTTCAAAAAAGACTTTTCTCTAAAACTGGAGAAAACCCAAAGAAATATGGCATGGGGAAACCAAAGTAAAAAATAAAAGTGGTTGTAAAGTATTATGTATATCCCAGAAAAAGGGAAAAGCACCAAACCCAAAACAGAGCTTTGGGGAGTTCTAGTTGGATACGGGGATAACTGCAAGGGGTACAGAATCCTGGACACTAAAAAGAAAAATTACTATTGCAACATGTCACTTTATTGAAAAATTAAAGGATGGTGTGATGATACATGAATCAAAAACAGAAAGGGAAAAATTTCGTGATCAAACGACCACTGCATCCCCCAAAAAAATTGAAGTCAAAACGAAATCAGAACCATGAGTGAGAACACAACCCCCCCCAAAACAAACCAAGGCGTTCATAAGAAAACCAAGGGAAACACCAGCCGTCCTCATACAAGGTGAGTGCATTAGCGTCCAGGGGAAACCCCCATCCGGGAAAAAAAGTCTCAAATCCCGGGAAAAAGGAAAAAACCCAAAAATGGATTAAAGCAGCAGGGGAAAAAAAAAATCTCTGGTTGGGCATAAAACGTGGGTGTAACAGAACTGCCCCACGGGAAAAAAAGCTTGGCTGTAAATGGACTTTTAAAGTTAAAAAAAAATGTGAAGGCACCCTTGAAAGATAAAAGCAAGTCTATTCCAAGCGAAAATCACAAAATCGGAAAGATACATGAGACATTCGCTCCATGTTAAAACGCCACCCATCAAACTTTACTCTCAGTAGCATATCAATAAAATGCAGGGGAAACATTTTGATGTAAAAACTGCCCGCAGGGGAATTTAAAAGAAGACATTTTACATGGAACAAACCCCCAGGTTTAAAGACGAGCAAAGACCAGACCTAGTATGCAAAAATTTTTTATGGTCTAAAAACAGGGCCCCCAGACATGGGGAAAATAAATTTAAAAGATTCCTTTTCCCAAAGAGGGCTTTCAGGGAGTAAGGCAGACCCCCGCCTTACAAAGAGACTGACAGACAGATGGGTTTTGTGCTTATTTATGTCGATGATCTTTTAGTCTGTTTTTGAGCGAGAAGGGGATGAACAAGGAATACTACAAACCTTGAATCAGAATTTTGATACCAAAGATCTTGGGAAACATAAGTAACTACCTCGGCATTTCAGATCGAGAGGGAGGAAAATGAAGTTTTCTTCTAAATCTAGCAGCACAAAATACAGGAAATATCGAGACGTTTGGATTGGAAGATGCAAAAACAGCAAAATCTCCGATTGGAAACCAACTATTTGAAAGAAATGAACAATCAAGACAAATTGCTACCAAGCGATAACCAATACAGAAGGGCCATAGGAAAATTGCTGTATATTGCTGCCGCTACAAGACCAGATATTGCAGCAGCCGTCGGAATTTTATGCAGAAAAACCTCGATGCCAAATCAGCAGGATTGGAATAGTGTAAAGAGAGTCATACTCTATTTAAAGGGAACTCTGCACTCTAAACTGAAGTTACCAACAAGTAACAAGTGTGACCTAATAGGATAATGCCTTGTGATATGCAGATGCTAAGTAGAGGGCAAAAAGGCAAAACAAACTCTACAAGCCGTACGTTCGGTGCTCTCCTTAAGGAGAGATCTTCCCTTCCTGAGCCACTCGATGCCTCCTACACAGCCAGCCATTATCGCTCTGCTCTGCACTGAAGAGGGACAAAAATCCCATAACAGCGTTGTCTGTAGATGAGAGATACTGACTTGGCTAAAAAATCCTTTTTGCTTTCTCAAGACTCGGTCCAAAGCAAATTGAGGATTTGTTACATCCAACAGAAGGGCGCTGTGGGCTTCTCAGCCCCTTTCCCATAATGCATTGTGATATGCAGATGCTAAGTAGAGGGCAAAAGGCAAAACAAACTCTACAAGCCGTTCGTTCGGTGCTCTCCTTACGGAGATATCTTCCCTTCCGAGCTACTCGATGCCTCCCCCACAGCCAGCCAGTATCGCTCTGCTCTGCATTGAAGAGGGACAAAAATCCCGAAACAGCGTTGTCTGCAGATGAGAGATACTGGCTTGGCTAAAAAATCCTTTTTGCTTTCTCAAGACTCGGTGGGTCAAAAGCAAATTGAGGATTTGTTACATCCAACAGAGGGCGCTGTGGGTATCTCAGTCCCTTTCCCATAATGCCTTGTGATATGCAGATGTTAAGTAGAGGGCAAAAAGGCAAAACAAACTCTACAAGCCGTACGTTCGGTGCTCTCCTTAAGGAGAGATCTTCCCTTCCTGAGCCACTCAATGCCTCCCACACAGCCAGCCAGCATCGCTCTGCTCTGCACTGAAGAGGGACAAAAATCCCAAAACAGTGTTGTCTGCAGATGAGAGATACTGGCTTGGCTAAAAAATCCTTTTTGCTTTCTCAAGACTCGGTGTGTCAAAAGCAAATTGAGGATTTATTACATCCAACAGAGGGTGCTGTGGGCTTCTCAGCCCATTTCCCATAATGCCTTGTGATATGCAAATGCTAAGTAGAGGGCGAAAAGGCAAAACATACTCTACAAGCCGTTCGTTCGGTGCTCTCCTTAAGGCGAGATCTTCCCTATCATGTCAGATAGTGTGAAAAACATGCATATGTGTCTTTTTATATAGTATATGTAAATGTCTGGTTTCAACTGTGCATAGAGTATCCCACAAAAGTGAGTACACCCCTCCCATTTTTGAAAATATTCTATTATATGTTTTCATGGGACAACACTAAAGATATGACACTTTGATACAATGTCAGTGTTTCACAGTGTGAATTTGGTGTGCCCTCAGAATAACTCAACACACAGCCATCAATGTCTAAACCACTGGTAACAAAAGTGAGTACACCTCTAAGTGTAAATGGACAAATTGTGCCAAAGGTGTCAATATTTTGTGTGGATACCAGTATTTTCCAGCACTTCCATAGCTCTCTTGGGCATGCAGTTTACAAGAGCTTCACAGGTTGCCACTGGAATCCTCTTTCACTCCTCCATGATGACATCACGGAGCTGGTAATGTTAGAGACCTTGTCCTCCTCCACCTTCCATTTGAAGATGCCCCACAGATGCTCAATAGGGCAATAGAAATGGACCGAAATACCGGTGGATAGGTGCAAAAGTCTTGTTGAGAGTTACACAAACCATTCGTTTGCAGTGATTGTCCCAAAAGGTTCTGAAACAAAATATTAAGTTAGGGGTACTATAATTTTTGTCCAAATCAGTTTCATTGGTTTGTTTTTTAACTCTTTCAATTGAAGAACAATTCAAAAGTAATGTCTTATTTTCATAGTTGATTTTCAGTACATTTATATGTAAATGTACTCTTACATTTGTCAAATTCAGGTTATTTCAATGACCATTGTGGGTTGTATTTTCTTTAGCAGAAGGGTACCAACAATTTTGTCCAAATATATAAAATTCTTACAATTCTCTCATGTGAGTAGCAATCCATTCAAGCCACACAGGCAAAGAAATCAATCCATAGATGTCCATAAATTAAAGGGGTTGTCTCAATACAAGGATTACTTTTTATGTTAAAGGTTTTGCAAAAACAATTCACTTTGCAATGTGTGTCCATTAACAGTGTCCTACCTATTCCTAGATATACGCTCTTGCATGGGTTGCATGAGGTCCTCAGGTCACCATAGCTACAGACCTGTTCAATCTCTCCTGATAGGTTGCCAGTGTTGGTTGCTATAGCTACAGACCTGGTGTCATCAGCAGCTCTTCACTATAGGCCAGTAAGCCAGTAAATATACCCCGGAATTCAAAAATGAAACTTAAAAAAAAGGACTAAGGTAAGATGAACTCCTTTAAAGGGGTTTTGCCACGATGTAATGTTGACGTGGGATCCTCCAAAATGGGTTTTTAATCACTTTTCTAAATATATGTGATTACAAAAAGTGCAGCCTGAGAGAGCTACAGGCTGCCTACCTTTCCCTTAGTTACTTCAAAGCTTCTACTAGATACGACCTGAAAAAGAGCTGGCTGGCCGGCAGAGAAAAGCTTCTTATCTGATGAGACTGAAGCTGCAGAAGTTTTCAAGGCAACGGGTAGAAATATGTTTTTTTTTTGTATACAGAATAAACTAGTTGTAGTGTGATTATCTGAGGAGATCCCTGCTTTATCTGATGGCAGAGAACATGAAGAAGCTGTCAAGCTGTTGTGGAGAAAGCTGTTGTCTTTTGTATACAGAATCCACAAGTTGTAGTTTGATTATTTCAGTGAACATTTCACACGATCCCTTATGCAGCTCTGTTCTCTGGCTGTCTGTCTCTCTCTCTCTCTCAGCTCCTTGGCTTGTTTACATTTGCTTCTTAGCAGACAAGGCATGTCCTGGCAAAACCCCTTTAAGTTATGTTTAATAATGAGAAGTGACACAGGGAAGAAATATTGAACACACTTACTGAAATTTATTTAAAACGTTGTACAAAAGCCCTTGTTGGTGATGACCGCTTCAAGACGCCTCCTGTATGGAAAAACTAGTCGCTTGCATTGCTCAGGTGGGATTTTGGCCCATTCTTTCACACAAACACTCTTTAAATTCTGAAGGTTCCATGGTCTCTTTCTATAAACTCTGAGCTTTAGTTCCTTTCATAGATTTTCTGATGGATCCAGATCAGGTGATTGGCTGGGTCATTGTAGCAGCTTTATTTTCTTTCTGTGAAACCAATTGAGAGTGTCTTTGGCTGTATGTTTGGGATCATTGTATCATTGTCTTATTGAAATGTCCACCCTCGTTTCATCTTTATAATCCTGGTAGATAGCAGCAGATTTTTTTATCAAGAATGTCTTGTTACTTTTGTTCATTTATTCATCTTTTAATAACGTGAAGTTTGCCAGTGCTGTATGCTCAAAAACCGCCCCATATCATAATGTTCTCATCTCCAAGCTTCACTGTTGGTATGGTGTTTTTGTGGTGATATGCGGCACCTTTTGGGCTCCAAACATAGGGCGACATGTATGATCGGGCTTTTCGCCCGTTTTTTGGCGTACAAATGCGCCTCCCAGCCCAATCCCGCTGTTGGACGCGGGGATTCAGTGTTTAAGGCGCAGGTTCGCCACTTTCAGCTGCGCCCCGCATGAGAAGGGGCGGCAGGGGCGCGGTGTGGGCGCGGGGTAGGCGTTCCGGGGCGGGACACGGGCGCTCGAAAAAATCCGAGGCATGTACGATGGCGAAATCGGGAAAGCGAGGCGCAGTGCAAACGCTCGGCAGCTCCGACAGGCAACCAGGTTTTTTTTGGTCTAAATGCTCCGGCAGAAAGGGGAAGTGAAGCAGGGGTCTGAACATGCGAGGAAGCAGATCGAAGATCGCGACAGAAATCTCGGCGCTTCCGCTCCGTGCAGCAGGAGTATGATTCCGAAAAAATCGCCTTTATAAAGGGGGAAAACAGTGTCAGAAAAAGAGCTGAACCCTAAAAAATAAACATAATAAAAAAAAACACTTCCAAAACTCTAGAACGGCGCAATATCAAGAATTATGATATTGGAAATTGCCGGGAAAACAGTAAAATTCAAATTCTGAAACCTATTCTCATTGGTCGGCATAAACCAGCCAATCAGAATAGGACGCAGTGAACCATTAAAACCTATGGGGAAGTTTAAGACCAATCAGAACCACGGGGGGATAGTTCAAAAAAACGAAAAAATCAGAAAAGAGTATTGGCGAGCTACCGAGGACTTGGCAGCTCAACCAAATCAGAAAGGAGCGACAAAGACCCTTCTAGTCTATGGAGAATTTTAGACAATCAATCCCGGGGGGAAAATTTCCCAAAAAACAGTAAAAATACAAAAAGAGCTTTTGGGCTGAGCAGCGGGTGCTTGGCTGTTTTCTCGCTTTCCACCCTTTCTCTCACAAAACTTTTTTTTCGGCGCAGTCCCGCCGGCGCCTAAGTCCCGCACGCGCCCCTGTCCCCGCACTTGCCCCAAAAACACATGGGGGGGCGCAGGCAAAAATTTTTCCCGGAGGGGAATCATAGGCAGCGCCGCACTGGCCCCGGGCCCCGCCTGCCCTAACAATTGGCTAGGCGCGGGGGACTTTTCCCCCATGTATGAAACCCCAACCCCCGGCCGAAATCTAGGCGCAGCGCCCCACTGCGCCCGGAACCCCACTCCCCCTAAAACACAGGCGAGGGGCAGCGGACTTTACATTGTATTATGAGCGCCCCCGGCCCCCAATAAATCAGGGGCAATTCCCACGGGAAAGGTGCCCCCGACCCGGGGGGATTCAACATGTGGCCCATAATGTGTATTTTCATCCAAAGTGTTTAATTTTGGTCTCATTTGACCAGATTATACTCTCTCAGTATTTTACAGGCTTGTCTAAATGTTGCTGAGCAAACTTAAAATATGTTTGAACATTTTTTTTTTGTTCAGCAATGGAGTCTTGCGTTGGGAGCATGGCTACAGGCAATTGAGGTTGAGTGCATTACTTATGGTTTTCTTTGAAGCAATTGTACCTGCTGATTCCTTGCTTCTTGGACAACTCTTCTGGTAATTAATTTCACTCTATCTGAAATCTTGCGGGAGCACCTGGTCGTGGCAGGTTTATTGTAAAATGATATTCTTTTCACTCCGGATTATGGCTCCGACAGTGCTCACTGAAACCTTAGTTGGTTGAGAAATTCCTTTGTAACTAATGTCATCAGTATGTTTTGCAATAATAAGGTTTTTAAAAGGTTTGAACAGCTCACATTTTACCCATCTGAGATGTTTTTGTGTGGCACCTTGGAATAAGACACCTTTGTGGGGAGACTTGCTTTTTAATTACTGATAGATTTCACTGGGTTCAAAAACCCCCCTTTCCCCTGGGTTTTTGCACCTCTCTTTCTTCCCTACGTTTTAATACTTTTCCCAGTGGGCCCTTTCCATTATTACACATAACTTAGTTAATGGTTATCTATGGCTTGATTTTTATTTCCTTTTTAAAAGGTTAATTTTTTCCCACCTTTGATGTAATTTTAAAGTCCCAAAGCACATTTTAAAAAAACCAAAAAGTAAAAGTTTTGTCAGAACAGCTCCCCAATTCCAATCCCCAAATTTTCACACTGCCTCCCCCCAAGATGAGCCAGCATAATTTTATACATAGCACAATGTTTACTAGGCTGGCACAGCTTTATTTACTTTTATGTAATTTATACAGACCAGGACTATACACAGAATGTACCCACCCCTTTCATTTAGTCCCTTTAAAGTACCAAGGTTTTTAAATAATAAAATTTCCTGTCTTTAATAAACCCCCCTTCCCCCCCCCACTAAAAATTTCAAAAACAATTTCCAGTTAATTTTGGAAAAAACAAAAAATTTGTTTTTCCCCAAATTTTCCACTTACACAATGTGGCAAATACCTGCATATTTTTAGGACCTTTTTTGGATATTGTGCATGCTGGACATCTGTAAAGGGGCCAGGGTCCGGGCATTTGCTGTAAAAAATAGGTAAAAATTTTGGGAATAGGGTTATAACTCCTATGCTATTGTTATTTAATTTGTAATTTGTTGTCCCCCGGGTTTTTTACTATTGAGAAAACTGAACCTTTTTTTTTTCCCTCAATTTTTTTATTTTTTACAACTTATAAAAGGAAAAAAAAAGGACTACTCTGAAACACATCAGCATCTTTTGTGGGACTTTAAATGTACAGATTCATTTTAATACAATTAAATAGAAAAGTTGCATTTTAATTCACCTCAGCCGTGGACTGATGCCTGGTGTCTCGTTCCAGCACAGAGGATAACCCTATTAAAGTGAAGTAAGTGTGTACCTATACTTATCTTACATTGATTCTTATTATCTCTAAAATAGAATAAGGTACTTGCATCCATCCTTACCAGAATCACTGCAATGAGTAGTTGCTATATTGAGTAGTGGCCAAGTTTTTTTACTATACAACTTGAAGAAATATGGAAAAATTGCTTGAAGCCAGTCTTTGCTTCATACAACTCCTTAACCATAGCTCAAACTTTTTTTTGGTCAGAAATAGGGACACATTAGGTGGCAAACTGCTGCTACAGAAATATAGAAAACATTATGCGCCACATGTATGAAATTTGACGTTTAAATGTCAAATTTCATGCACGTCAAAAAAGCATAGAATGCGACTGATTTATGAACCCGCTCTACTGCAGCGCTAGGAGGACATTTCTGGCTCAGGTATACCAATTTGAAAGGGGTATACCTGTTCCAGCAGTAATGCACCTAGAAATGCTGTAGCGAAGCTATAATTTATAGCTACATATGTTTCTAGCGTCCCCGGCTCCTGCACTCTCCCCTGAAATCAGGAGCATTACAAAGTGCTGCTTGCGCTCTGTAATGCGCATAATAATGGCGTTCAGGAGGCATTTCAGTAATGTAAACGGGACTGTGTCTGATATCGGGCTGAAAATACGCCGGACTTCTAACGCAGCCCCCTTCCCTTACATTCCCCCCAAAAAATTTAAAAAACAGCATATATCTTGAGCCTCTATGTTGACCCCTGGACAGATACGCAGAAATGTAAGCAAAACCCTTTCAAAATTTTCTGCAACAAAATCCCTTTTAAATTTTTCTGATTGCAAAAATTTAAAAGTACCAGCCAGAGTGTATCCACAGGCAACGCAAGTCTCAGAGTCCCCATGAAAAAATGCAAGCCGGGTTTTAAGGCCGCCATTGGGCTACAGCCGGGGCTGCCGTGCGGGGCCGGAAGAAATGGAAAAAAAAAACCCTCCCAACGTACCGAATGGGGGGAACAACCCCTCTTTGGGCCCCTCCGCCCGGTGTCCAGACAGTTGGAGGTGTCCCGATTTTTCGGGTGAGTCCCGGGGGACCCGGGGCCCTGCCCGAATCCCCAGGACTTCCAGCGTTCACTTTTGCAGCCGCGTCGCGCAAACAGCTTCCCGATACCGGAGCATGGAGGAAACTTCCTCCCTCACAGGGGGGCCGGGTGCAGAGAGCGGGGACGTAGGGGCACATAATAGACCTCTCCCTACGTCACTGCTTTAGGGGGTGGCCCCCCCCCTCGCCACTGATCTGTGAATGCGGGGCCGGAGCCGGCAGCAGCGGGAGGGGGGAGGAAGTGGACACAGTGTGAGGTAAATGTCCCTTCCTCCTCCCTGCCCCCCCCCCACTCATCCCCCCTCCAAAAAAAAAAAAAAAAAGGCCCCCCCCCCCCCTTCCCCCCTGCTCAGCCCCCCAAAACGGGCCCCCCCCCCCTGCTCATCCCCCACCCCCAAAAAAGGGGCCCCCCCCCTGCTAAGCCCTCCCAAAATGGCCCCCCTCCCCCCCTCCCATCCGCTTCCCCAAAAAAGGGCCCCCCCCCCTGCTCAGCCCTCCCAAAAACACGGCCCCCCCCCCCCCCCTCCTGCTCACGCCACCCCCAAAAGTTCCCCTCCCCTCAACCCCACCGCACCCCCCCCCGCCCCCCAAACAGCCCCCTTTTCCCCCACCTCCCCACTCAGCGCCCCCCTCTGTCACACCCCAAACGGCCCCCCCCCTCCCCAAACGGCCCCCCTTCCCCCCCCACCAAAGCCCCCCCCCCTCCACCCTCCACCCACCAGCCCCCCCCCTAACACTAAAAACGGGCCCCCCTCCCCCGTTTCACCCCAAGGGCCCCCCTGCCACCCCCATCCGCCCGCTTTCTCCCTGACACCCCCTCGCCCCCCCCACCTTTGATACCCATTCACCCCCCTGCCCCTCAAATCCCCTCCCCCCCCCCCCTGACACCCCCTCACCCTCCCGTCCCCCAATTGCCCCCCCTTCCTTGCACCCCACTCAGCCCCCCCTGCCCCCGAAATTTCCCCCCCCAAATCTTCCGACACCCCACTCCCCTCCCGTCCCCCAATTTCCCCCCCCATCTCCCTACACCCCGCTCGCCCCCCTGTCCCCCAATTGGCCCCTCGTCTCCTGAACCCCGCTCGCCCCCCCTGCCCCCAAATTGCCCCCCCCCCGTCTCCCTGAACCCCGCTCACCCTCCCTGCCCCCCAAAATTTCCCCCCGTCTCCTGACATCCCGTCAGCCCTCCCGTCCCCAATTCCCCCCCCTCCCCCTAACCCCATCGGGCCCCCTTCCCCCAAATTGTCCCCCGCTTGCCCCCGCTATTTATTAAACCCCTTTCCCCCCTGAAAATCCCCTATTGACCCCCCTCTCCCTGTCCCCCCCCCCAAAACCACCCCTTTTAAAACCCCGAGAAACAATTTTTTTTAAAGTAATTTCCCAAAAATGTAAAAGGTTATTAAAGAAAAGGGAAAAGTGAGTGGAATGAGGATATTTTGGGAAGGCTGAAAAAACCATGTCACCCAGTTTTCTCAATGCGAATACCTATCCGTTGGGGGAAGCGGTTTAAAAACCCTCCACAGGGGGGCCCAAAAAGCTAGGTGCCTGCTTTTGGGGGGGGTTTCCACTCAGCTTTCCCGGGTGGATTTCCATTCAGCATGGGGGAAAGCGGGGGTTAAAAACCTCCACCAGGCGTCCAGGAAAGCTGGGTGCTTGCTGGGGGGGAGGTGCCACCACTTCCCCCTGGACAACTGCTGTGGGGATTCCCCCAACTTTCCAAGGAAATGTGTAGGCTATTCAGCACCCCCGGGAAAAATGGTGACCATCCCCCACAGCAAGACCCCTTTCCTTATGCCTGTTGGGGGATGTCATCCAGTTTCCCGGGGCATTAAGGCTATTCACACCCCGGAAAGCTGGGTGATCCCCCCATTTGTGGGTTTTTGTTGTTTTTTTTTTTACAGGTTTCCCCTTTGGACTAGTCGGTTTTCGTGACTCGCAAACCTTGCGTCTTTTTCTTTATAAAATGGATAACGGGGCTGTTGTTCGGGAGGTTTTATTTAAATAAATTTTTTTTTTTTCCTTTTCCCCGTGTGTTTTTTTTCCCCTTTTGTTCCAGTGTAGTATGGCGGATCTGGTGCGCCTCTCCATTCTATCCTGGGCTTTTCGTCAAAAGGTGTTTCTTGTTTTCCCGAGGTACACTAACCCCGTGTCACATTCCCCATACCCCAATGCATCAGGGGATGGGGAAAAGCCGGTAAAACCCTCAAGCGCCCTCTAAATTTTGGGCCGCTTCTGGGGCAGCTGCAGGTGGTATTTTTTTTGATGGGAAGGACCTATCGTGGTTTTTTCCCTTTGATAGTATCAGGGGCCGCTGTCGGGGTTTTTCCTGGTGGTTAGGAAATGGGGGGGGGACCCATGTCCCTTTTTTTTTCCCGAAAATTTGTTTTTTTTACTGGAATCTGCAGTGGGGACCACTGTAACATTACAGGGGGTGCCCACTGTAATTCTCAAAAATAATGTTTTAACGAGGTGGGGGCCCCCCATTTTCCATAAACCGGGCCAAAATAGAAACCAAAACTCAGCCTGATCTATCAAATGAGAAAGGCCTTGGGTATGGGCCCTTATTTTCTAAAAGTACCAGCCCCCCGCCGCCACAATGCGGACCCCACATTAGAGGGTCTCTTTGAGGTTTTCTGGCTCTTTTCCTTTCCCGGGCTTGTTATTGAGGGGTTTAAAAGTATCGGGGTTATGTCTGCCTTTTGGGTACAAAAACAGCTGCAGGGTGACACCAAACCCGAGGATAGTAATGGAGGCATCTACAGCACCTTCATTACTATCCTGGAAAAAAATGGAAAAAAAACACAGAACAAATAAAAAAAAGCCTTATTTTAAAAAAACTCCCCCTGACACCGGGCCCCCGGACCATTTTTTTAGAATAATGCTAAAACTGGTCCCACATAGTGTAAAGAATCCCAAAAGATTATACTCCATCCCCTCAAACCCCGAAGGGCCCGGGTGTGGCTGATCTCTCTGGGGGGTTGGTCTTATGTCTCCCCCCCGGAGTTGTGTTGTAAGCTGTGCCTTTTTCCCCCCTCTCACCCCCGTGGGCCCATGCCAACTGAATACAACCCCCCCTGACCCCTAAACCCCTACCCTGCCTGGCCCCATACCCCCCGTTTCTCCACCCATCACCCCATGGGATTTTTACAGAAATTTGGGAAAATTGGGGGAGGTGATGGAAAATGCAGAGTCTAAGATGTTTGTGTGGTTAATTCGCAGGGACGAGGGGCCGGGAGAAAGTTCATGGGGATCTGAAGGGAAGGAGAAAGAGAATGACTAAACGAGAAAACTCATGGAGCCTAAATTTTATTGCTGTCATCACTTTTTGCAAGCCTGTGTAAAACGCTATCTACCCCCATATGGGCCCTGTATGGGGGTATATCATTGCAACCGTGTACAACGCTATCTAACCCCTTGGTCCTGTATGGTGGTATTCAGTCTGCAGAGCCCGTGTACAACTGCATCTACCGCCTATGGGCAATGTTGGGGGAGTTTGGTAGGGTAATGGGTTTTACCAGGGTCAGTATCTGTATTTTTCAGTCCCTATGGATGGGATATTGGGGCATGGTGTTGTGGTTTATTCGTTACTATGTGGTGATATTGGTCATGGTGGGGTATATTCATTACTTTGGGGGTGATATGTGGTTTTGGTGTTGTGGATTGTTCATTCTTTGATGGGGATATGTGGTCATGGTGTGGGGGTATTTTCATTACTATGTGCTGGTGTTGTCATGGGTTGGTGATTTTTAAAAACTCTTATTGCGGTTTCTTGATAAATTAGTCTTTGGGGTGGTTTGTAACGTACGGGGTATTTTCCCTTGTAATTGGATTATGTGGGCATGTAGACAATTTTTTAGGGGTATCATCCACAAAATTGTCTTCCCGTATTTGTATGGGTTCTGTATTTAAGTAAAATTATTTTTATAAATACATATTAAGACCCCAGTGGCCACTGTTTTTGTTTGGGTGGGTTTTGGGGGGCGGGGACGATTTTTTTTTGGGGCGTGGTTTTTGGGGTGCCTGGTGTGAGTCATTTTTTTTTGGTGTGGTCAGAGGTGGCCTGGTGAGCATTTTTTTTGGGAGGCCCGGGGTGGCTAATGTGTCCCTATTTTCAATCTCTAAAAAGTTTAGTATGATAAAGGTTGGCCCACTGGCCCCACATTACCACCCTCGTTTTTACAAGTTTAGTAAAATTAAAGGGCCCGGGGCCCTTTTTTCTTCTAAAATTATTGCATGTTCTCACAGGTTAAATGTTCATGCTGTGGACCTTACGCAGCAACTCAGCCTGTGGGCAGCGCACCTGGGCTGTTATAGTCTGTGCTGTGGGAGAGAGGACCCCAGCTGGCTCCACAGACAGCGCAGGAGGAATTTCTGCAGGCCCCTCTCCATCCGGCATCAGGAGCAGCAGCCAGAATAGGGAATAGCTGGCTGAATATGATGACTGCCTTCTAGGAGCCTCATCCACAGGAAAGCTGACACAGCTACATACCTCCCAACTTTTAGAGATTGCAAAGAGGGACATGTCAGGCCACGCTTCCGACAACACTCAAACATATGACATCACACCAGGACATGCCTCTAGCTACACCCACTTAATAGAATTATTCCCCGCCCCCTCCAGCAGACCAGGGCCAACACAACAGCTGTGTTACTGCGGTCTATAAATAGGTATTTCTATAAAGTAATGTATTGTATATACAATAATCCATACAAATAGCTGTGCCCTAGTGTCTTTTGTACAATTTTAGAACATAGCAGAGCTACTGCCCTGCTACACCAGTATATGCTATTTGAAGGTGCTAAGGATTCCTTGTGCTTGTGGAGGGTGATATCGGCAGCTGCTGGTAGTACATAATCCACCAAGAGTAAGCGATTCTGTGAGTTGTACCATAACTGTACAAGCACCCAAGGTGAGAGGCCCACTGTCTGGCTCCTACAACATATTTTAGTGAACTCTGCACAGGTGTGCGCTTCTGTTCTTCTTTGTGTTTTTCAACACTTTTACATGGCTATACAAATAGCTCTAAGACAAGATTCTGGGGATAATACCTCTATATAATGGTCGTAGTACAGGGACAGGAGGAGCAATACAGGGACAGAAGGGCAGTACAGTGACAGGAGGAACAGTGCAAGGACAGGGGGAGCAGTACAGAACAGGGGGCAGTACAGTGACAGGAGGAGCATTACAGGGACAGGGGGAGCAGTACAGTGACAAGGAGGCAGTACAGGAACAGGAGGGGCAGTACAGGGACAGGAGGAGCAGTACAAGGACAGAGGGCAGTACAGGGACAGGAGGAGCAGTAAAGTAACAGGAGGGCAGTACAGGGACAGGGGGGCAGTACAGTGACAGGGGGCAGTACAGGGACAGAAGGAGCAGTACAGTGACAAGAGGAGCAGTAAATGTACAGGGGGCAGTACAGGGACAGGAGGAGCAGTACAGGGACAGGAGGAGCAGTACAGGGACAGGGGGGCAGTACAGTGACAGGGGGCAGTACAGGGACAGGAGGAGCAGTACAGGGACAGGAGGAGCAGTACAGGGACAGGGGAGCAGTACAGGGACAGGAGGAGCAGTACAGGGACAGGGGGCAGTACAGGGACAGGAGGAGCAGTACAGGGACAGGAGGGCAGTACAGGGACAGGGGGGCAGTACAGGGACAGGGGGGCAGTACAGGGACAGGAGGAGAAGTACAGGGACAGGGGGCAGTACAGTGACAGGGGGCAGTACAGGGACAGGAGGAGAAGTACAGGGACAGGAGGAGAAGTACAGGGACAGGAGGGGCAGTACAGGGACAGGGGAGCAGTACAGGGACAGGGGTGCAGAAGAGGGACAGGAGGAGCAGTACAGGGACAGGGGAGCAGTACAGGGGGAAGTACAGGGATAGGAGTAGCAGTACAGTGAAAGTAGAAGCCGTACAGGGATAGGGGGGCAGTACAGGGATAGGGGGCAGTACAGGGACAGGGGAACAGTACAGGTACAGAATGAGCAGTACAGGGACAGGATGAGCAGTACAGGGACATGGGAGCAGTACAGGGACAGGGGAGCAGTACAGGGACGGGAGGGCAGTAAAGGGACAGGGGAGCAGTACAGGGACAGGGGGGCAGTACAGGGATAGAGGGCATTACAGGGACAGGAGAAGCAGTACAGGGACAGGAGGAGCAGTACAGGGATAGGGGGCAGTACAGGGATAGGGGGCAGTACAGGCACAGAAAGGCAGTACAGGGACAGGAGGAGCAGTATAGTGACAGGGGGCAGTACAGTGACAGAGGGCAGTACAGGGACAGGAGGAATAGTACAGGGACAGGGGAGCAATACAGGGGCAGGAGGTGCAGTATAGGGACAGGGGAGCAGTACATTGACAGGAGGAGCAGTAGCACTGGGGCAGACTCTCTACTAACAATGACATGGAGGGGGCGGAGCCATCAACACACTGCCAGCCTATACACCAATAAGAACCCCTCCTGCTCAACCAAACTACGCTGTGAGCAGGAGGAGGTAGTGGGAGTGGTCGTGGCAGTGCGGAGGGGAGGGGCATAGCCAAATGTCCCTGCAGTCTCTATGATGAGAATCGGGACATTGAAGAGATGCAGAAGAACAAAAACCCGGCGCCCAGTTCCAGAATAAAAAACTTCCTCTCGGAAACGAGGATGTTATTTGAAATAAAGTAATTTATTCTAATAAAAATATTCATTGAAAAAGAGTGTTAACCTTTTCCACATAAACACATAAAATGACACGTTTCACGCTAGTACCAGCGCTTCCTCATTAAGCTCTTGTCTCGGGACGCCGGGACACACCCTCTGATTCAGAAAATGTCCCACCCAAATCGGGACAGTTGGGAGGTATGCAGCCTCAGCTCACTGCAGGAACCTAATATTTGCACACTGATGGCTGTTTAATGTTTTTTGCCCACATTTTTGCAGCAAAAATGACACAGTTTTGCCACAATTTTTCCAAAAATAGTGACAAAATTGCACCTTTTTTCCTATGATTTTGGGGAATTCATGGTAAGATTGCATCTTTTTTCACACAATTTCTAGAAAATTGTGGAAAAATTGCACATTTTTATCAACATTTAATGAAATTTTACAGTAAAACTGTGATCTTGTATGAAGATATAGTAAATGCTCCGACTGTCTTCATAAATTATGGCATTATCAACGATTTGCTGTGATTCATATTAAATGGGGCCATTTTGCTGTGTTTCTCAAAAAATGTACTTACGTCTATGAATATGCATAGGTGTGTGTAGATATGCTTATAAATACATGCATACAAATACATTGCCCACTCCATTTTCAGCAGTTTCTAACTTTTAAACCTCCTACATGTCATGGTATATTGTACTAGCAATTACTTGTTCAATTACCCTAAAAAAAATTGAAAATTAAAAAAATATATACCGTACTGTGCTGAAAAGCCGTCCTTGGCTTACGCTTGAGTCACCCATCAGCGTCTGGGCACTTCCATGGCTCGGGCAGCGGCATGGAACACTTCAACAAATGCTCCTTGCTCTGCAATAGGACTTCAGAAGGCCACAAGCAGAATTGTGGCCTTCCAGAGCATCTGGCACAGGCAGTGTGCTATGTCATCATGCTGCCTGCGTGGCATGATGACATCATACCGTCTGTGCCAGAAGACAGAATGGCTCAGAGCCGCGGGGGAGAGAGATGAGTATTTGTATTTTTTTTTTTATAAACCCTGCCTATATCTGCCTATACCTTCCAATGGGGGACATATATCTGCCTATAGAGAGCCATATACCTGCCTATATTAGCTTGTGGGGGACATATACCTGCCTATACCTTCCTATGGGGGACATTAAACTGCCTATACTTGCCTATGGGAGACATGAACCTGCCTATACCTGCCAATGGGGACATTTACCTGTCTATACCTGATTATGGGGAGCATTTACCGGGATATAGGGGAAAAAATACGACAGAATTGTGTTTTTGTTCACCTTACTTTGCTAATAAATTGGTATAAAAAGTGATTCAAAGTCATATATACCCCAAATTTTTGGCAGTAAAACTACAGCTCTCCCTCAAAAAATTTAGCCCTGACACAGCTCAATTGACAAAATACTAAAAAGCTTTCCGGTAAAAATAAATTGCTATGCAAATCATATAATTTTTTTCTTTTTAAATTTATACAAGTAGTAGACCATAACAAAAACTATATATGTTTGGTATCTGTGGCATTATACCACGGCATTTATACTGTACAGTGAAGTCCCAAAAAGTGATACAATATATACTGAAAGTTAGGTAGTTCCTACATAAATAGTATGCGAATGAGACCCACGTTCATCTCTAACAGTGCTCGTGACCATCCCTGTACACAGTGTTTAAGCACATATAAGTGTGGACCCAGCATATATGGATACTATGCTGTACCACTTTTCCTGTTCAATATGCTGAGAGTAAGAGTAGGATTACATCTGTGTCGGAGGTTCCTCCAGCGCAGAGGTGGAAAACAGAAGCCATGGGACAGGGGCGTCGCTAGGCAGATTCATTCGAGGCACGAGCCCCGAATGAATCTGCCTGTGCCCCGAGTCTCTGTGGGCTCCAGGCCGCTGCCACGGGCCTGGAGCGCTCCTTGGTGCGGGTGGCGCCCGCCGATCTCTGACTGCGCGGCCGTTTCACAGTGGCCACAAAGTAAGAGTCAGGGAGAAGGCAGGACGGATCGTTCCCGTCCTGTCTTCTCCCCTGTATGTACAGCGCTTGGTAAGCAGGGGGCGTGACGTATCGCTTGCTTCATGCCCCCTGCGACGCTGGGTCTCCTAAGCCAGCAGCTCTGCCAGCTGAGGAGGTCACGGGCCCCGCGAGACGGCGTAAGCAGCGTGATGACATCACGCTGCTTACACCGTTCAACCCGCTGCAGGATCGACGCGTGGACCGTGCCTCATTAGGTAATGTAGTTTTTTTATTTTATTTTATTAGCTATGGGGGCATATCACTGGCTGGGGGGGCATATTAATGGCTGGGGGGCATATTAATGGCTGGGGGGCATATTAATGGCTGGGGGGAATATTAATGGGTGGGGGGGCATATCACTGGCTGGGGGGCATATCACTGGCTGGGGGGCATATTAATGGCTGGGGGGCATATCACTGGCTGGGGGGCATATTAATGGCTGGGGGGCATATCACTGGCTGGGCAGCATATCACTGACTGGGGGGCATATTACTGGCTATGGGGGACATATAACTGGCTGGGGGGCATATTACTGGCTATGGGGGGCATATCAATTGCTGGGGGGCATATTACTGGCTATGGGGGGCATATTACTGGCTGGGTGGCATATTACTGGCTATGGGGGCATATTACTGGCTATGCGGGACATATTATTGGCTATTGGCCGCATATTACTGGCTGGGGGGCATATTAATGGCTATGGGGGCATATTACTGGCTATGGGGGGCATATCACTGGCTGGGGGGCATATTAATGGCTGGGGGGCATATTACTGGCTATGGGGGGCATATCACTGGCTGGGGGGCATATTAATGGCTGTGGGGCATATCAATGGCTGGGGGGCATATCAATGGCTAGGGGGCATATCCCTGGCTGGGGAGCATATCACTGTCTGGGGGGCATATTACTGGCTATGGGGGGCATATCACTGGCTGGGGGGCATATTACTGGCTATGGGGGGCATATTACTGGCTATGGGGGGCATATTGCTGGCTGGGGTGCATATTACTGGCTGGGGGCAGATTACTGGCTATGGGGAGCATATTACTGGCTATGGGGGGCATATTAATGGCTATGGGGGTATATTAGTGGCTATGGGGGGCATATTACTGGCCATGGGCCGAAATATTACTGGCTATGGGGGCATATTATTGGCTATGCGGGGCATATTACTGGCTATGGGGGCATATTACTGGCTATGGGGGGCATATTACTGGCTATGGGGGGCATATCACTGGCTAAAGGGGACATATTACTGGCTAAAGGGGGCATACTTTTGGCTAAGGGGGCATATTATTGGCTAAAGGGGGCATATTATTGGCTAAAGGGGCATATTATTGGCTAAAGGGGCATATTATTGGCTAAGGGGAGCATATTAATGGCTAAAGGGGGGTATAATGGCTAAGGGGGCAATAACCTGGGGGAGGGGATATTTTTGGCAAGGGGGGCATTTTCGGCTAAAGGGGGGTTTTTACTGCCCCAAAGGGGGCA